>JAAXYX010000170.1:0-57987 GCA_036851915.1 Ptenothrix huangshanensis | reverse complement strand
TATTTAAAAGATTTGATTCATACAACTCCGTTGACAAATTAATCTTGACTGTATCATATTTTGTGACAATTGTCAATGTATTACAAACGCTGTTGCCAAGCTTTCAGCGTTTCAGCAGAAGAAAGGAGGTTTAGGACTTTTCAATGATTGTCATAAAGGACACAGATTTTGTTTCATCAACAAAATAAATTTTGCTAGTACATTCATGCTATACTGCTAGAATCACACATGACACACCACACTAATCCATACAGATATATAAATCTAGGTACTATTACTAACTATGAAAATTATTAAGAATGTCTCCTTCACTTTTGCCTTCACAAATTAATACCGTGTGCAGTTATATACGTACTGCATGTGCATCTTTTTCTTGCATAGAGACAAAGATCGATTAGAAGTTCTTTATTCAGCGTCCCTCTTATGCAATAACTTTGAAATTGAAAGAAAGTTTAAAGTTGTTGAAAGCAGTGCAAACTTTTTTGCGTTATAACATAACACACTACAAGTAACGTATCTACCTACTCAAGTATACCTAAGTACCTACCTATATGGAATTTGGTGAATGAATGAGCTGGATACTAAAAGGAATATTTAGCCTGTGGACAATTTCTTTATAGTTTTTTACAGTTTTCTTTATCGACTTTTTTTATAGGTTCTCTATGTATTTTACTAATATAATGTTAGTAGAAACTGTACTGCAGTATATATTTTCACAAGTGTAAAATCTCATCTTAATTTCCAGTTAATAAGTAGCATTTTTACTTGAACGGATTTACTAAAAAGTGGAATTTCTTTTATTGAATTTAACGTAAAATCTATTTCGTGATTAGGTTTACCATCGTGGCCAACCACAGAGAAGGTAATAAGCAAGGGATTTTTAGATTGAAATATCAGGAAGAAAAACGTTCCCAACTAGTGATCTCAATTATTACCTGAATAGTCAACAGCTACAGATCAACAATCAACAAGAGTACTTCTACAAAGCCCTTGTTGAGTTATTAAGTTGGATCCTTTTATTATTGATGTTGTAGTATCTAATTGAGTGAAAAGAATTGCATTTCTGTATGCAGCATTATCTGAATGCCTTTAAGTATATAAGCTGAGCCTCATCAATAAAAAAGTCTGAATGACAATGACGGCATACGTTCTATGTACCTATTTAGGTTCAATATCTCTAGTCAACCGAGTAAATCGTAGGTATAATGTATAAATGACGATACATGGATCCTTTTCTTACATTAACTGAAATTCAATCATCGTTCATTATCTTTACTGTAAGATTCTTTTATACCATCTCCCCAACCGAATATCCATTTCACACATGTCACAACATAACCAAAAACTAATGTCAGAAATCCGGGATCTGGATACAGGATAAGCAAATTTGGTTTCCGAGTTTCATTTCATTTCCAGTGCAAGTATCCACAATCATATATGTATAGATATGTACACATGTACATGAATTGCCATTGTATGATATCATGTAACATCTTTAAATCGCATCCTTGATCCCATTGGGATTTTAAAGTTGTGCATTTTACATAATGCATAATAAAACTATCGTATCGTATTCCATGATAATCATTTCGTAGCAGTCCCTCCTATTCCACCATCCAAACATCCCTTCATGCTTCTATCTAATTCCTCTATCGTCATCAAAGTACATAAAACCTTCTCAGAGAGTTACTTATGTGTAAATGTTGCATTTGTACAAGTATCCTGGCTTTCCGTATCGTTTATCGGTTGTTAATAAAATTGTTTCCAGATTACCTTTTTAACCATGGGTGAACGGTCATGCGAAGGTATCGATGTTTGCAGGCTTACTTTAGGCGTGTTATTATATTTTGAATTTGGATTCCCAATACAATGCGCCGTTGGCGTTACCTTTAAAATCTTCCTATACTTTCCTTTAAAAGATTTGTATAGGAGAACATGCGACGTTACGTTACGGAAGCAAGCATACATCAGTCCCATTGGAACAACTTACAACTACTCTGAGTTATTATTAGTCGGCATTGGCAATAATATTAAACAAAAATTTGAAGGGTGCAAGTATTTTACATTTTACTTTCAGTTTCTAAATATTATGACGAAGGCAATCGATTGGAAAAACATACTCAATAGCAATAGCATCATATTATACTTATGCTCACCAAACCATAGCCATAGGCAGACTTGCTGAGCGAAGCCCGAACTACAGATAATAGCAAGGAAAAGGTTTGTACACCTTACCGAGATGCAGTATATTGAGCCCACCAAACACATTTACTAAACAAGACGTCAGTATTTTCAATTCCATCTGTAGACTGCTTTTATGATGAGATAATGCTAATGTAAACAACTTCAGAGATGAGCAGTATATTCTATTGGCATTTGCTTGAGTTTACTTACATCCTGCCTGTAGTACGAATTGTGCATGGAAAAATCTAGAAAGGGATCATTCATTTTCTAGTGCTACTATGGAATTTCCTGGAAAAGAAAAAGAGATTATTAGGATTTACGATTACAATGATATTGTGGTGGATTGTGGCCGATTCATAACCAGAATTTAATTTTACGCAGTATTGTGAGAAATGAAGTCGTAAATTGAATTAATCTAAATTTCGATTGTAGAGAGAAATATTTGTATGAGCATAAATGTCTGTTCCATAGTGCAGAAAACTGGGTCGAAGTGACCCTGAAATTCGGTTTTAGGTAACTGCTTGAAGAAAGAAGGAAAAAATTGGAGCTGCGCTCTCCATCTTATCGTTATCGTTGGAAGATGTATGTATGATAATCTTAAGAAGTGCTAGAGCCTGATCTTCAAAGTACATAAAATATGTGTTACCCTCATCTCAAGTTACTGAGACAGAAGGTCTGGTGAGACTGAATACCTTTCGCCTTTCTACATAGAAAAGGGCTCGGGGAGAAAATCCAGTAAAATCCGAATAAAAATTCCTCTCACGCCGTTCATTTTATGGATAGAGTTAAGATGGACAAGTAGTAATTAAAAATGCGTAAGCAGCTCATAATAGATACGTATACACAACGTCATTCATACTCAGTGTACCCAGGAACAGTAAAAAAAGGAACCGAAAGCTTGTAATGATATAGTGATGCGAACATGAAAAAGCCAAAACTAAGACCGGCATGGGAAGTGGAAGCCAGTAAGGCTCTTGTTTTGATCTTGGATATGTCATGTATTCTACCATGTAGCACAGACAACCCATTTATTTTTATTTTAACATCCACCATGGACATTTTACGAAACCATGTTGATGTTACAATAAAACAAAATGAAGGTACATGAGAAAATATTCAAGAAAATTTCCAAGAAAATCATAAAAGTTTACCATCCCTTGTACGAAAGTTCTTTAAACACCTGTTCATTCATGTCTTCTCGTCTGTCACACATAGTCAGGTATGCAAAAGTGTGTTATTAATATTTTCGAAATACTTGAAGCACACAATTAGTGGGTATATTATTATTATATCCCAGTTAAAATGCGTATACGTCTGTGATTAGCATTGTGCCAAGTATATCTTTGTAGGTACATTCGCTTTGCAAGACAAGTCACGGAAAACAAGGAAATAAGTATTATTATTATTTTGATTCTCCTCTTGCCAGCTTATACTTTGTTGTGTCTTCCGCCTTTACGGTATGAATTTGACAAACCTCATCCATTCACTTTGCATTCAGATGAGTCACCCATTTACAAATGAGTACAAAAGTTTTCAACGTTTATGACATGGGCTGCACTCTGAATACTTATCTCAGCCTCCCGCACCCTTGTGTAAAGCAGTGCTTCCACATATGTATACAGGGGATATAGGAACATTAACCACAATATGTGTGTGTGGCAGAAAAAATAGTTGAGCGGGAGACACCTGTATTTTTTCTTTTTATTCCGACTACAGTAAAGGTGTGCAGAAAATAAGCAGACTGAAGCATTAAGGAACACGACGAGGATAACAACGTAAAGTACATTATTATAGTTTTATAACGATTAGTCTAGCATCTGCGTGTCATATAAATGTTTGAGAAACCAGTATTTTGTAAATAATAATAAAAATGATAGCAATAGCATGAGGATATTTTTATTAGTATTTAAGTTTTCCCCATATCTGCACTAGTTGTGCAGTATGCATGCTATTATCATGTTGTTGGTGTTGACGGGAAAAAATGTATTGTGAGATCAGGAATAGAATAGAATGAAACATTAGTCAAGAAAAGAATACCAAGTGAGCGTGAGATTAAAAGAAAAGCTCATGTACTAAACGAGAAGAATACCTCACCCGGTTGCGAATTAGCACTCAGAGTGTTGTACATAGTACATGGTTTGACAACAAAGACTTCATTAATTCTAGCCATGTCTTCATAAATACTTTATTAAGCATTTACAGTCTTCTCACTGCAGGTTTAACTCCAACTCATCCCAGGCCGGAGTCATGTTTTCTGATTCCTATCTCTCAGTCCCTATATATGCACTCAATGCAAATCGGGTAGGTACTTACATTATATAACCTATCTTGTATCTACATGCTATACGAACTACAAGTATATAGCTATGTATGTACCTATCTCGTTGATGACATTAGGATAGCGTACGATGAAAGTCGAAGTTCAGAAAACAACAAGATCGAGCAGTCAGTCAGCAGAGTTAGCAAACTAGACTAGACCAGATCGCCAGAGTGCCAAATAATATCAGTATCTGCACGCTGCGGCTGAAGCTTCGAACAAACTCTGTGATCATGGCTTGACTCTATACTCTGCTCTGTCGTAATAACATATTATAATGTCTTTAAGTTTAGTCTCTTTGCACTTTTTTCTCAAACGGAAAAAATACGTGGGTTGGACCTGGACGTGATTCGTATTTTGCTGTCAGTATGCACATCGAGTGTAGAAAAAAATGAAAAAGTTGAGTCAAAAATTATCATGCAATAGAAGAGAACTGAGTAGATTTCACATATGTGTAGAGCGGTACCTACAATTACGTTAAAAGCTCCTAAGCAACAGCAAAAGATCAGAAAGCAAGGAGCAACTTATGGGATGTACAGGTAACCTATGAAGAGAATTATGGGGCAATACGAACTGATAAAAAATATTAGGTACGAATGGTACAATGTGAGTTGATGCCAACCTAGCATTTAGTTCCTAAATGTTATTTTTAATAATAGAGTGCGTACTGACAATGAATGAGATGACTGTATAGCTACGTCCATGAGGAGTGTTACAAGTCGCAACGAACAACAACAGCAATAGCAACCTCAAGAGGGAAAATTGTAGTAACTCGAAACATTCGTTCAAGTTACGTAAATATCTATGTGGGCATGTATGTATACAACGGATGACTAATGGATTACACCGTCCAAATATATGGCGAGACTTTTCTATTTGTAAATGTGAAGTCCTAAGATTTATTTAGCTCAAGCTCTACACACCAATTATCACTTGGGGAAGCTTGATCATCTTTGTCTGTCCGCGTGTATTCTCTTATGTAGTAAAAATGTACTTAAACTGGGAGGATTTAGATGAATTCCAATTCATTGTGTCAGACGGACCAAATGCATGGGCATCGTACTTGAGGACTACGGAACCATCCTTACAGATACCTACGTTAGCTTACTTTTCGTGGAGAACAGTCAATTCGAACATTACAAGTTGGTAGGTATCTACCTAATAAAGGTACCTACAAGAGTCAAAGAAAATGCACAGTGTGCTCGAGAAAAGGTTGTGGAGAAAAAGATTTTGTTCTTCTCTTCCTAAATATTATTGACATTTAGCGGTGGATTTACAAGCTATATTATTGCGATCGTAAATGCCGCTTTCGAGAGTAAAATGCATGCATAAATATTATGTGCATATGTACCTAGTTATTTCATTAAAGGAAAATGAAGACATGCCCAAGCAACATGGGTAATTTATAATAATCTAATGTAAATGAGTGGATGAATGATAATTTGAATTTTAATTCAGACTGATCAGACCGATCAAACGAGGCGTCAAAATGACTCGTTCTCCATCACTTTGAAAAAACTATTATATTTGGTTTCAATTTACACGATCGCTCAAGTGTTCGAGTGTTCCCACGTGCGTTAAGTCAGATATGTTATACAATCTTGTGTGTGAAATTACTTGGTTAAATTAATGAATGTTAGGACTGGTCTAATAAAAACGATTAAGTTTGTGGGTGAGCGATGGTACAACAAAATGAGCGTTTGCTTGCTTATTTTCTGGTTGAATTAATAAACAAATTGAAATGTGCTTCGGTGATTCCGGTTGCATTCTCCCTGGAAAGCTGTTCTCACAACGTCACGGCCTAGGCCACGATTCATTATGTAGGTATACGGAGCATTTCATTATGTACTGTAGGCCGATGCATGTAGTCAAGCTATGAATCTTGGAGGAATAGCAGTTTACATGTTACATGAAATCAACCATAGGACAAACGACGCAGAGTTAAAGCTTAAATGACACTTTTTTCCCGAGTTTCGTTTCGTTCGGTTCGGTTCTGTTTGGTATGGTCGGGCTCCCTCCCTTCGTTCGCTCACTCCCTACCCTCATGATGGGATGATCCACTTGAACTGGATTGTAAAAACCTAATTTTGGTTTTTGGATTATCGGTTCGGTTCAACAGCTTGAGTTTCATTTGCGATTTGACCGTAGCACCATTTCTCATCAACTAGGATGCACCCCCCTTGAGTTTCCAAATCGTCAAATGCTCACTCCATTCAAAATCTAAATACCTGATTTATTTAGATAGGTACCTACACAGATTATTCATTCCACTCTATGCACTTCCAAGAATTGGTGAAATCACGATTGTGTATTAGCCCAAACAAACTTTTAACGTTCTCTCTATCCTATAGTTGAGGAACATACAAATTTCACTACAATGTTGCCGTATTTTTGCAACTCGTTTAAACTGCAAATATTAGCAAATTGCATGTCTTTGTCATTAATTGCATATATAAACTGGCAGAAGAGACAGGAAACTGTACTGTGGAAGCTATAGGTACAAGGATGTCTATGGTTTCCTTTACATGAACATTCTAACAATTTGGACATTTTGTTACTAACTATTATCCGTAATTATTGTAATAGGTCATTGAGTGGATGTGAATACGATGCTACTTATCAAAGTTTACCGTTACTCCAATCTAGCAGTAAAGCACACAGGGAAGAGAGACCCTAATTTGGAAGAATGAGGAAAGAAGTACTGTACCTAAGCAATTTAACGTCAACGTCTTTAGACAGTCCACTCTGTTCAATGTCCAGTCCATGTCATCGAATTATAAAAAGCTTTTAATGGTAGCCTCGATGATAGATTATGAGACGGAGATCTGACAGATTTTACATGTAAGTAAATAGAATTATTTTTTTCACGTCCCAGCTTGCCACAGAATTCAGGGATGACCCATCGAATCGTTGATTTAACGCATAGCTTAATGACCTCATCATTTTTAAAGGTTTCAACTAGTTTCAAGTATGTAGGTACCTACGTCAGGAAGGAAAAGCCACTACCCATTTATTTTCATAAAAATGAAAATTGGATTGCATGGCTCCACTTACAAACTAGGAGTTGGAGCAACATACCATCCGTGCAACCAGAACTAGAACTAGAAGGGAGATGGTGATTATATTACATTACTTACCTAAAACTACTTTACGAACTGACAGATTGAAATGGGATACGGGATTCATCATATATAAGTATCCTTTCTATTATATTATACAATGCTTTGTATATATAAGCGTCTATGCTTCTATATCTGAATCTCTCCGTCAGTGTACTCTTTAAAACTGAACACACGTATAGTGTACAGACAGGCAGATTCACGTGACACTGTTCTTCAACAACATTGAGATTGAGATTTATCATTTACTATACAGTTACACTTTACACACCGTGCATCTCTGATCCACGTAGTCAGTTTCAGTTCCTTACTTATCGTTCGTATGTAGCTTGGAGCAGTATGCACTAAATATGATATAAAAATACTTGGGACTTTTGCTACTTTTTATAAAAAAAATGTGAGTACGAGTGAAGATCTTGAGTAAGGAGTATACCTATGCAGTCGTTTTGTCAGACAGCTAATAAGATGCAGTTCCGTACGGCACCGTAGAGTATAGCTAAATAGACTGTAACTTATCCACGCACGTATGCATTTAATGAAAAAATTGTAAAATATCCTGTCTACCTGCTTCATCTGGTCCTCCAGTCCCATTATTGTATCTCAAGTGGAAAACCTTTGCTTCTTCTTTCTCTACCTACTCGTATTTACGTAAGTGATTTAAAGTCAATGGGATTATTGTGCATAGCTTTTCAGGGTGAATACACTAAAATATGTGTAACAAAAGTTCTTTTCTTCGTTTTTTATCTGCATTCTACCTTTCCTGTATCGGTTTGATTTGAGAGTTGAGAGGTCTGATCAATACGTTACGCAAATTCTGAAAAGAGCATTTATTTTTATAAGTAGTTACTCAGCTAGCTTTAGGTACTTCAAATGAAGAAAGGTATATAGGTACTTAGGTACATGTTTCAATATTTACTTTGCTACCTCATTTAACTTGAAAGTTTTGGTAAGATTTAAAAAAAAGAGAAATTTGACTGGTGAAACTAGCAAGGATGGAACTAGAAATATGTGAAGGTACAGAAGTAATTTGCATTGAAATATTTTATAACGTGAAATGAAAAATAGAAGATATGTGGAAAGATAGAGAGACAATTTATAGGAGTTATTTAAAAGTATTAAAAACATTAAAACTCATGTTGTCTGACCATCATAAGGATTTCCGGAGAAGAGTGCATAAATTTCTCATGAAAATTCCAATAAGTTTGATAATCAAATAACTCCGTTGAAATGGTGGTGGGAGATAATATTGTTGAAGCAACAAGAGACCGCGGGAAGTCAAGAGGTTACTCATCATGGGGTCTCATCTCTCATGTTAAATAGACAACTTGTGAATTTATATGAGTTGTTCCAGACTGAAAACATTGTGAAGGCCTATATCTCACCAACCAAGCTAGGTCTAGAGCTAGAGCTAGAACTGGAACTCTGTCTTCCAACATTGGCAAAGGACTTGTACTCCCTAGCAGCAAGGAAAACATTGGGATAGCATCAGACGACGGGCACTGGTGATCGTACTTTATTCTATTTGAAAAACTTTTATTGGTAATCTAAAAACAAATAATCTGTTCACTGTTCTCCTTCAAAATACATTCTCCCAGTTGAGTACATACTGAAACAAGCTCAGACATAAATATACGATTTACATGCACTCGGCTGTCTAGCTGCGTTTCTGTACAATAAAAGCTTTTTAATACTTTTACATTGTTTTACATTGGCCAGACGATGTAATGTGCACGAAAAAAATGATGTCAAATGTAGAAAAACATGAACAAATACCAAACAACGAAACCACACAGTAAAAGCTACATGGAGCACATTCTTCTTCTTTTCTGCTGCATTTTCTTCAACACTTACACACTACACTCCCAGTCGGCCGACCGCAGTCCGATTTCAGTTGCTTATGTTTTCACGATCGGACCAAGATGCAGGGATGCTCGGAGCTAACAGTGTGTTCCGTCAATTTGCAGATTAATCGTCCAACATCCAACAAACATGAGTCCATGTTGTTGTATTTTTGTTTGGAACCTTACACCAAATTGCATTTAGCTACAAATAGTAAGTTCGTACTGCTCGTAATGAAATAGAAATAGAAGAATAAACAAATTGAAATTTTCTTCCAAAACGTGTCCGAGTCTGAGCCTAATCCTTATCCTAAGACTACTACTTTAGCGTGCATTTTTAATTCGAGGTAGAGCATATGCATGGATAATCCTTTGAAGCGCTTTCATAAACAAATCGTATCGTATCGAGATATCTGGTGGCTATTATAAACATAGAAAGATGTTAAAATAGACTCGGTCCTTGCCCACAACTATATTTTAGTATTTAATGTTTTTAAGAGATACTTCATGAGCTGCTCTGGCATGTTATGGGCTTCTGCTATTTTCCTTGTGGCTCGAAAACTTTCTTTGATCGAGCCTCATATATCACTATCAATGTATGCGATGCACATAGAATAAGGAAAAATCAGGAACGTCTTTGAAAATGAAGGCGTTACCGTATCCATAAAAATAACTGGAGGGCCTTGACAAAATGTTCACCTCATAGATAAACGAATGGTGGTTAAATGTATGTGGTGGGCACATGAGTTGAAAAATATTCTCCGATCTCCAGTTCCTCTCCCGTTTGTGTTTCTGTGTGTGTGTGCTTGCTTCCAGTGTCTATTACGTATTCATTTATATGGAATTTAGATGATAGTTACGTTTTAACTTATAGGTGCTTAAAGTTTTGTTTAAAGTATTCTTCAATTATTCATCCTCCACGTGTGGGCGGGTTGCCATATATTTTCAGAGGCTCAATAAGAAGATTATACGTTAAGCAGCAAGAAAGAAGCAGAAAGATATCAAAATATTTCTATCTTGAGATGGAAACAGAGAGAGAGAGTGCAAGAGAGAGAGAGAGAGAGAGAGATACAGAAGAGGGAGAGAGAGCAGAAAAAGATTTAGAAAAGGGTTTGATGAAAAAATTATGACTGGGACACGCAATGCGATCATCCACGTTCATTTTTCGACAAACTTCAGGTTTCATATTAAAACTGTTTTAGTTTTTATAGATGACTCCAAAGGGTCTGGTCTGGTCGGGTAGGTGAAACTGGGGTCTTACGTATATAATTCGAAACTTACAATTAACTCACTTGCCTACACAGCACTAAGCTGCTTGAGCCGAGTCGGAGAGTGAACCCCTTCTAGACAGCTTCTTTACTTACCTACTACAAAATGCGTCTGTAGTAGTGAACTTGTTGTAGATGCACATTCTCCAATTCTATGAATTGTATATCAGTAGATTCGATAGAAGGAAATAGTTTTGGACAAATTCTCTCAGCACACCTGTTCTCATCTTGGACGAGTCCGAGACAAGAGAAACTCTGGTCTGAATCGTTCTTCTTCCTTAACTTCTTCAACTTCTCAAGTTCTCACCAACCGATTCAATTTATGCATTAGCTAAGGTCTTACACATCTCATTGGAATACATCCATGTATATCTTACACAATTAGCGTATATAGGTATATTTGGAAGAATACTACATGTGTACGTGTGCATTGCAGTGATTGCAGTTAAGGCATTCTCAGCTCTCTACAGCCTAACCTCGTAGCAGCAACAGCAACAGTAACAACTACCAAGCCAATACAGAGGTAATCTAAATAAGTTAGGACGAACACAGCGTTAAAATAGAGAGTGAGCCAGCGACCTTCCGAAACTCGCTTACGATGATTAATTTTCTTGAAAAAATTCATCCCGAAAGTGTCATTCATGAACTCGCGCGGTAATAGTGTACGGAGTGGAGTGAGTGATGCGATATGCCTTACGAAGTATAACCTACGACTACTTGCTTCTTCTAAATGAAACTACCTACCTTGCCTTGTACCTCCAACTTTTCTATTACACCTTTATTTTCGATACTATGTCGAAGTAGAGCTGGTGCACTGTACCGACCAACCAAGAATTTTTACATTAATTCTGGTTGGAGTGAGCATACTTTTTATATCCGTAGAAAACCAAGTACGAAAACTACTTACTAGATACTGATGGAAAACAAATTAGCTGTATTGCTATCTCGACACCGTTTTATGTTCCACTCAGCTTTTCTCCATACCGTCCTTGTTAAAAGAGTTTCAAAAATCTTACATTTATCATCGGAGCCGAGCGCATCCTCACGAGTCTTTCACTATAAGTTTCATCAACCAAGTTGATCAGTGAAAATTTTTCGTTTAATTCTCTGTCAGGTATTTACATGGTCGATATTCCAACTTAACACCAGAATGCACTCCTTGCTTGGTTTCATTGACTTCTTGGTGGAAATAGCTTGAACGATTGAACCTTCAGTTCGCTTGCGCTTTAACATCTTCCACGTAATATGTCATCTCATATGTCTTGCTTCTTGCTCACCGTCGACGGCGATCAATATGCTTCTTTAAAGCGGATAGTACGTAGTAGATGTGATATGATATGATGTGGTATGGTATGGTATGGTATGATACGGTAGGATAGGATAGAATGGGATAGGATGGGATTGGGATGAATAAACTCGGTATACTTTCTCAAATATCATTTCACTTTCTGGATTTATTTGCGTAATTGAACTTTTGAGGATCACGGAAAATCAAATTTAAAGTAGAAATAGAAACAACCAATCACCCAAATGTAGGTATAATCTCTTTGATACGCATAAAATAAGTACCTGAGAGTAAAAGTTGTAACTACATGACTGCGTATACTTTGTGATTTTGTGAATGCCCCACCATTCTCTGATAGATCCGTTACCAATTGCCTATAGCTCTCGGATCTCGGATCGCTACGTAGGCAGGTAATCGGTAATAGAATCCTATACTATTTGAATAGGGAAAGAACTGGAGCTGGCCAAATCCGAGCTTGATCTGCTCAGATCTGCTTCCTCGTTGATTCATTTAGTGGAACAGGGAAGAGGGCTGACTAGGACGAGACCATTTACAAGATTGAAAACGATCCTTATTTGTATCTCTTTCCTCTATTATCCACCTGTTATTTTATTTCCTATTCAATTCTCTGCTCAACTTCCCACAGGCACTGGGGCAATAGTGTAAAAAACGACGAAAGCCCTTGTTTCCTGTTCGTACGCACTACCATACTAAAAGATGGTAACATACCTACCTGCCTAATTATTGTATATTGTATCTCTATGCCTACTGAAGCATCATCTCTTGTGCACTGTTCTTTCACCCAAACTGATCTGAGTATGAATCGTAGTTCTGAAACTGACTCTGATTTTGAACAGTGAATACCTAGTACTAAACGATACAAGAGCAGCCTTGTTAGCTTCTACTTGATCTGATTTGACCGTCGCTCCTTTTTATGTTCCACATTGAAGCTAATTATTACCTATTTGTAATGATTAGTTTGAGCCAAAACTATTTGATGATTCCACGACCAATGAGAATGGATATTTATAAGGACGTAATAAGCATTCTCCCAATAAAAGATGATATACCATCTGATATACCTATGTAGCTACATACACTGAAATCTAATATTCAATGGATGGTGGTTGGGTTCGTAAAAACATTGATGGCTGTAAAGTATAGAGAATGCAGACACGATTTGAGATAGGAATCTTTGCACTCACATTTGTAGTTTGGATTTATATCTGTCTAATACTGCGAACTAAGAAAGAAAATAATTCTGTTAGCAATATAAAGTAATAGGGATAATACGTAGTAATGGCGGAGTTGGAACGTCGTGGATGAGACAGTAAAGAATATTATTTGACAGGTACGGGCAATGGAAAATGGTAATTGAGTTAGGTGATTTTCCCCGACGAGGACACAATTTAGAGCGAGCTACATGGTCAGAATACCAGTATGACTATGGGGAGGGTTAGGAGAATGAGTTAGAAATGCTAGAGAAGTAATTTCACACGAGCCACTACACACTGCATATCATGGCAATAATTCTTGGACATGATATTCTTTGGTGTGGTGGAGCCTATCAAAAATTGCTGACTTGATGTAATTTAGGTAATAATCTTAAATGTTCCGCCTTGGGCAATCTTAGCTGAAAAGCAAGAAAGACCAATGCACAGTCGTATGCCAACGTTTATGCTATCGTTTATTCCTACCGACGCACTCTCTATATTTCTTAGCTTCTTTTACAGCGTTGGTTTCTCATCGTTCGAGATACAATACGGCGAATAAGGGATCCCATCGAAACAAAATGTACTTATGTACACTACTTACGTACAGAGAAGCGTCAGATACCGTTCCGTATAGAGGCAATACAAAGTTCAATATAGATTAACTCGGTGTTTTACTAGTCCCTGTGCACTATTCAAAATGTCCTTTCTTATACTACCGACGGTTTATGATATTCCAACAAATCTGTGTGGACTTGGCACTCATATTATAACTCTATGAAAATCTGTACTTGGGGTGCCGTACATTACTTTGACTTTATTATAACATCATCTGATATAGTCTGCACCCTCAATCTCAATGCTACCACACCACTGCAATGTCAATGCAAGGCAAGGCAAGGGAAACTTTTCCTTCCGTATGCGATGAACACGAAGAGCTAGATGCTACCCTATCCGTTTAATGTGCCTGTAGATATGTACTCTGTAGATTTAGATGCTGGATTAGGTTATTAAACTTCCTATTGGACTCGAAACGCACACAGTAAGCTGTACCATTTCACCCGTCCGTACGAAAGACAAGTGATTGTCCGATAGGAAACAGAGCATTCTGTAAAAAGAAGCATCTAATGACTAACGATAATTGAGCTGCACTTGCCTTTGTTCACTCATTACTATCTTCATCAACCCTAACAGTTTTTAATTTTCGTGGTGGGTCGGAAATCAATTCTACCCGCTGCGGTCCATAGGAGCTAGTTATTCCTTACAGGTGATGACGTATCAAGCAGGGAGCTTTAATCCCTTTGATTCCAATCTCAGTTTAATTTCCCAAAATTATAGACTATTTGTCAAAAATTAAACTTGTACAGAAATTCAATTGTTCAGGTTTTTAAGGATGAACATAATTTGGTCCAAAAGTGAAAAAATAAATTTGAAGTCATTAGTAGCCCCAGAAGCCCACCGTCATAGAAGAAGTGGGGAGGAATGGAAATGGAAGAAATGGTGGCAATCTCGGAAGACTATACGATGCTAGGAGCTAATTGACGATAAGGGAAATCAAACATGAAACTAAGGAACTAAGGGTTTCACACAAACTCAAGTAAAATGGATATAACTCAGATGGAAAATTATGAAAATTACCATTTTTGAAATTACTGATTTCCTCGTTCAAGGCACATTCCTCAAAAATTAGATGCTAATGGTGCTCGATGAAGAAAATGTAAACTTCCTCGTTGAAAATGCTCAGCTTACTGTAATAATAAGTCTTTTGGCGAAGTTCTTATTCAAAGGGCTTTTGTCCCGTAGCTGTAGTTTATAGTTGTTGAATCTTGTAATCAAAAGTAAGCTACGCGGAATAATAATTGAAGCGGTTCCTCTGTCGATGTGCATATCTAATAAGCAGTGTGTAAAAGACTCAAGACGAGTCCTAAAGGGTCTTTGAGATGAACGGGACGGAGAGAAAGAGAAAGAAAAAGAGAGCGGAGCGTAACTATATGGGAACGATGATGATGGTCGTGATGAAGGAATTACCTATAAAGATTTGATGAAGCTTAAACGTTGTTAGGATTGGGAGAAGTGTCGATATAGACTAAAAATGAAAGACGAAACGAGACATGCTCTTCGGCTCTTCGAGAGTCACTACCGATAGATGATGAGCGTGTGTTTGGAGTGGTCGTTCGGTCGGTCGGATGCTGGCCAGGAGTCAAGAGACTGACTGGCTGGATAGGTGAAGGGTCAGTAAGGTTAGAGTCGTGATTACAAGGCTTGATCCACGCGTGCGAGGCACCACGTCTTTCACCGATAAAAAACCCTTTGCAGAAGGAAGAATCTCTGAAGGCATCAACGAGCGCATCTCGGCCTATTATAAATCACAAAAAGGCGAGCATCACGTTTTGGGGCCGCACGTTCAACTATCATCCTAATGATAGGTGCGCAACGCAAAAACGACTTTTAAAATCTCAGGAAAATCTGTGTATGACGGAGTAGTGTTTGTGTGTGTCTGAGTGTTTTATATATTTTGTATTTTGTTTCCATCTCTTTTCCTTCTTTCCTTCTTTTCTTTCTATTTTCTCTCTTGAACATTCAAGTCATCTGTTCAAGACCTTGTGGGACTCTGCTCCATAGCTCGTCTTCCCTTGCCTTGCCTTGTCTAGTCTGGCCCTGGTTTGCTTTCAGATGAAACATTTATCCTGTGTTGGTTCTCTCCTAGTTCTGCTCTCCGTCTCCGTCCACATCTTCTGCTAACACAGCCTAATGATGCTCCAAGGTAGTTTTTTCCTTTGTAATTATTATGTGGACAACCACATTCAGCAGCCACAGACACACTCGTTGAAACTCTGTTCTTCCCATCTTATTCTTTATTATGTTTACTACAAATATTTCCGTATCGAGTCAAGTTTCCACTCCTCAGACTCTGACGTTATGCTCCAGATCTTACCTCATACTGCTGGTTCTTCTGGAGTTTTCAAGTGAGAAATTATTAACAGCCATGTAAGCTCGTTGGGCTGAAATACTTTGTGGCAACTTGGAGTGTCTACTTACTACTCAGATCTGTATGTGGAGTCGTGGAGTGGCATTACTCGTATACATACAATTGTACAACTCTGAGAAACGTACATTTTTGAAGTCTTCTGTCTACTCACATCCTTTATGACTATGACGGATACACTCGTTATTGGCATGGAAAGAACTATTAAGGGATAGTTACACACACCCATTGCATGCATCATCATTCAACTAATGCAATAACCCAAGAAGCAAAGACAGGAAACAAAGATTTGTGACTTCACCAGCAAATTTCAACAAAGAGAAGATAAATCATAACACAGTCCACATTAATTGAATAACAAAATTACTGTACTTTCTGCTAAGTTGTTGGAATATCCGCGACGTTACTGACGACGCTATGATACTCTTTCAATTGTGGTGTTCAAATTAAATATTGCTACCATGCATCCTCTACGCATGTATTAGTAGGGCTATGGAACACTTATATATTACATATGTGGTTCTAGCTACTTAAAGCTACTCTGTGGGTACTTAATTCGGTCAATGTACAAAGGTAATATATAGGTTTCTCTAATGGTTAACTAACTGGACAATAATGATTATTGTTATCCTATAACTTCAGGCAGTTTTTTAAATTAAGTTGTACAGACAACATTTTCCGGCTATTTATGTCAGACGAGGCTGGAGGGTTCTCAGTATACTTTGCTTACTCTTCATGTGTACATAGTAGCTACAGATTTCTTGAATCTAGAAAATCGATGAAGCTGTCCTACACCTCAATTCATGGCACAAATTTATGGCAATCTGCAACACAAAAATAACCAATAGGTCATTGTCTTAATATGAAAATTGAGGAATTATTATATTTACAACTATGAGTCTTTTATTCACAATAAATAGGTTTTCATTTCACCACACAAATCTTCTGGTCTCTCCTCGCAAATAGTTTTCATTGTAACGCCAGCGAACAACAATAATTTTGAGACTAATTTTTTTTCGACTTTTACAGATTCTGGTTTATAGAAATTTCTGGTTTTAGTTTTCTTCACATCCACATCATTTTACCCTAGGAATTATCAACAGTGAGAGGCGAGAAGCTTTTTCTGATGAACACCTAATGATTTCATTTTCCATATGGTAAAAGCTCAGTCAGTCTCAATTAGACACCTTTTTGAGACGAAGCATCAAGATAATAATTAGCCAAACCAAAGGGAGCGTCAGTAATCAAAATCAAGCTACATATAGGATACGATGCCTGTTTTTAGGAAAATTTCGTAGAACAGTTATGAATAATTATAAATCAGACCGTTCTTTGCATAATACATACAAATAAGAATGTCATGTACCCTTCTAGTACCTTGGCCGTTAAAAAATAATTTGAATCTGCTTCTCCGAATCTGTCGACATTCATGAGATATTAATAAGTAATTCAATGGAAATAATAATTCATTTGATTATGGACAAATAAGCTGAACCCTGCAAATTGTTAGTAATGGAGTGAATCTTACAAATAAGCTGATTCAATTTGTCTTGATGAGATAAGCATAAAAATTTGTGAGAGAATGACTTTACATTGACGTCCAAGTAAGTTGAACAGGAGTGGCTCGAATGTTTCCTCCTCCCAAGACTATATTCACTAATAAATAAGTGTATAGAAAATGACAATCATTTCTTCTACCTTTCACACACGTACGTGTGTACATACGCATTTCCACCTCATCGAAGCTGAGGAAAAAGAAAGGGCAGTTCCCATGTATAAATAATATTTGTCTATCTTCAAAGTAATTGCTCACTAGATGCCATAAGGTTAATAAATAATGTGAAATGAAGATGACAATGATGAACATTGGTTGGAACATGCCCACATAATATCCCCCATCAAATTGCTGAAATATGCATAGTAATTATAAAACACGTTGTATATCATTCAATTTACGATTCATTTAATTCTGCGGCGGCCGGCCGTAACTTTAATCCATTAGCATGAGACTATCGCCTACCCTTGAAAAATGTAAAATAATGGTTAATTCTACACCGTTGGCTCGTTCGCTTGTTCATTTGTTATCTATAGGTAGAAATGTCCGTATAAATTAAGCAATAATCTCAATTGGCTCCGTCGAATCAAACCAAAGTCGTTCCTCTTTCGGTCTATAAGGAACGGTAGGACATAATTTTTTCCCTGACATTTCGTAAAAGTTTTAGTACTGTAGTAGGAAGAAATGATGCAAATGATAGAAATCACTAGTAGAATAGTGACAAATATGGCTAATAGTACCGAATGTAGGGACAATATCGGTCTATCTGCATGCAATTCGTACTCATGAACTTATTAGGTAAGTTATCGATGTAAAGAAAAGTATGATGGTGGCTGCAGTTTGGTTTGGTTGCTGTTAAAGTGAAAATCGATTCTTGGCGGCATTGTCTACTTTTTCACTCACAATCAGTTGCTATATGGCCTCATAAAGTATGTTCCTATAGTCATTGGGAAAAGGAGTGATATGGAAGATTTGAGTGGGAGAGAAGAATTTTGTAAGTTGTGCATTTGAGATGAAGAATACGAACGAAGTAGAAAAACCGAACAAGCAGAAGACAAAGTAAGAGAGAGAGAGAGAGAGAGAGAGCGAGAGAGAGAAAAAACGATAGATAGATAGATGAGAGCTGGCATTGGAGTGGTAGTGGCAGAAACAAAGTTGCGATATTTCATAAGATGATGGAATGCTGGAGGGTTGTCTGTAATGTGGAGAGAGCAGGCGGGCTGGGAGGGCAAAGCTCCGAGTTGGATACGATGTTGGCAAGGGAGGCTGAGGCAGAAGTAGTCGACACAAGGGGTATTCCGCATCCCAATTTGATTCGGATGGTAGAGGAGGAACCAAGTTTCCTTATTGGCCGCGGGCGACTCCTCAGACTCAGTTAGAAGGAAGGCGGGGATGAGTCCCTATAACATCATACCAGTCAGTCCCGTCAGACAATTTTCGCACAGCCTCATTTGCATATCATATCAAAAGCATTCTCGATCTTCTAACTCTACGTCTGCCTGCCTGCCTGCTTCCCTACTTGCTGGCTGGCTTCTCTTCCGTTTGCCTCATCATTTAAGGTTGGTAGTTGATGTTTTCAAGCACGTACGTACATATGGATGCGGTATGGAAGCTTACACTTCTTCATGATCTCGTTCAATTCCTCCTTTCATATATTTCCACTACGTAATTTCGGCCATGCATATTTTCAGCACATCTCTGATCGTTTTTATTTTTGTTATTTTCACTGTGGAGTTGTAGACTATAGCTAGAGACAGACAGAGACTATGGCATGGCTATTCGAGTCTTCCATCAGATACGAGTATTATACGATATTACTGGTTCCACATTATCCTTCCTCAAATCTGGCCATCTCCACTCTCTGCTCAGTACCTTTGGATATACTCATATGGATATGCATACTTTCCGTATGGATCTTTAGTGAGCTGCTTCCAATTTGAATGCGGCTATCAGTATAGCTCCGACAGAAGATACTGGCCAGTAAGTTGTTGTACACCAGACCAGTGTCCGAATGAGGAGCAAAAGGCTTAGTATACTCACCGTGTACGTATGCAATATGTGAATCTTTTCTTGCACGATAATAATATTATACGCAAGCACAGCGCACTCTGAAATATTTTACTCATCGTCAGTTTACCGAGGCTCATTCATTATCGTCGTTCGTGTTATTGTTCTGCCGGCTTCTCATGGAATACGCCTCTTCGATAGCACATTGATAATCATCTTCACCCTCATCTTGAAGCGACTAAAATTAGCCCTTTAGTCATCATCAACATGATTATCATGATCATCGTGAGAGTGGTAGGAGCTTCAGAATCATGTTCTTCTCCTATCATCATAGAAAATGTTCAACTTTTTAGGCGTTTTTTCAAGTAAAACCCGCTCCACAGAGCTACACAGATGAAGGCTCTTCATTATCATAAAGTAAGGACTGAAAATGTAATATGCTCCCACTTTCTGATTCCACTATTTCGACCAACGTTCGTCTCGTCGTCTATAATGTTTTTCATTTTCTTCCTCGCTCAATCTAATCACAGAAAATGTGTGCATAGGTACGTACGCTCAGAACCTGTGTAAAATGCTGGTATATTTGAGATTTGTTGTTGGGATAGTTATGTCGATGGCATAGTTACACTTCTTCCAAACTACAAGGACATATAGACCGTGGCATTGCACGCGAGGTGTTGCTCGTAGTAGCTTTTCGTTCAATGTACATACAATCTTCATCAGATGGTGCACATTATTTGGACGCTAAAAAGGTGGATTGCATGCAATCGTCGTCCAGGTAGCCAGATAACCATAGATGGCAAAGCCAAAGAAGTTGGGCACAACGGTGAGATGATAGGTATATACATGCACACACAGATATTACGTTACTTTACATTTATCTCTTAACCATCTCAACATCTCAAAGACTCAAGTCAAGTAGGTATATGTATGTAGGCACACATACACACACCGTCAATATTTCCAATCGAGCTCATTCCGCACTTTACACAACGAAACCATTTCATCTACTTCTACTTTTTCCCCTGTTGCTTATTGCCTACGAGCTAAATATAATGCTTTAACATGTCCATCATTTTATCTCATTTCAAAAAACACATACATTCGAGAATCATTGGAAAAGCTGATAATACAATTACAGATTATACATCTTTCTTGGGCTCAAACTTAATGATATATGGGTATGATCAGCATGTGCAAGCATTACTGTGTGAATGTGAGGCATAGGACGAAGCCTTATTTACTACAACCTACAACTCACTTCACTACGAGCCAGATATTTATTGGTGAACCATTTGAAAATATGAAATCACGAAAGTGGATACAAACTTCCAAGAGATTGATTATAGGGGATTTTCATCACAAGATTTCGTTAAATCTGTACGTTTTTCTCAATTGACTTTGTCTTATCGTGGTATTATCACATTTCAAACATCTGTCTTGAGTTTTTCGTGTGTAGTCACTACATGGCTTGAAAAAACGAGAGAAACTGTGATAGTACAATACACGTATGTATACAGATATGAGCACAGAAGGAGTGGAACGGAATTCAAAGACTGTGTCTTATAAGAAGCTCCCAACTCGTATCATCCAGATGCAAATACTCCACTCTCCACATGGAACATGCATAGCCAGTGATTGATGTTCTGTGCTCATAAATCGTATCATAATTCGTAATCCTTTAACTACGGCATTATTCGGAGCATTCATCAGACATGTTGGAGAGATCATGACAAGCCTTACAAGGCTATTGTGCTATTATGTAATCTGAGTTGGTATACCTCATCCACATCTACATCTGCAACTGCTTCGTTTCCACAATTTTTGTCAGGTTGTGTACGAGTCAGAAGGAGATTGTGAGCATGAACATGTGAATCAAAATTGCTCCCTCGAATTCATGCTAGTTTGATTTTAATATAGTAGGAATTTTTATACTTGAGATGAAATTCATTTTCATGCCTTAAATTGTAAATGTATCACGGATTTTAAAATTGAAGTAATTTATCAGTATCTGCACCAGGAGCTATAGGTCCTTTGATTATACACCTGTGATCTTCATCTACCTTGTACTATTTCTATGGTGTACTATGCTCTCTTGAGTTTTCTGTGTAGAGCAGCGAAGGAATGTGATGTGTATTTGTTGGTCTAATTTAAAATCAAGATGCATTCCGTATGCTTCTGATTCTGTGACCCCGTCGCCAGTGGGAAGAAAATTAAATTAATTTTCAAATATTTTCCTATTTCGTGTAAAATGAGGAATGGAAGACCTTTGGATTTTCTATGTGATCCTTGTACACAATAACTGGTGATTCTGGCACGACGCTACGCTACCAAACTGAAAATTCTTGTTTTCTATAAATATGTACCTATACTTCCTACTGACACTATGGGATGCATCGATTCATACAGAAGTTGATGTGCTCTTCATGTGCTTTGGATTATACAGAGGTTTTTAATAGGCAATGCTGATCTGAGTTGTGTGGAATGGAATGGAATGATGCTGGGAGGAAGGGAAGGCAATAGAGAGGTATAAGCTGACGATTAGTAGCATGCCGAGGAGCTGAGTTGAGTCCATCAAGAGCACATTCCTATTAATGTCATAATTAAAGATGATGGGACGAAGGAAATTGTTTACCGTGATGATAATGGGAAGCGGAGCCGTATAAGGGATTAATCCATTGTTCAAGGTGTGCAAAATGGTCCATTCAGACTGACTGAGTTTGAGAACCAATTAACGGGCAAAGTCACCATTTTTACACAATGCACTACAATGGACGGAGCGGCGAATTTCTTCTCACAGCCCTTTTTTCCGAAGCGGTGCCCTGTATCCACGTCGTCTGACAGAGTGTAATCAGCTTTGCTACATATGCCTAGTTATTCCTACTTAACTTGTGCATACGTGGCTAATGGTATTTGGAATTTTAAATAGAAGCTCAGTGTTATTTACCTATTCATGCTTCACGCTTCAAGAAAATTGTCATCGTGAAAAGCGTAGGTAAATTACTGGGATTTGTGCAACTCGAATTTCCTAGTGTATATCTCCTCCGAAAAAGGATCGTTGGTTTAACCATCTGATCTCTGAAACGGTGAACTGAATGACGCATTAATTTGTATTTTAAATACACAGCTTCCACTAGGACCTGAGTTGAGTCAACTTGAGTGCACTGTCTGTGCACCCACTGAACTAATTTCATCATTGCGAAACAAAAAAAGTAAATAAGAAATTAATAAGAGAAAGAAACAGATAAATTATTGGGGGAAGAATAAAAAAAAGTAATCTGTGGGGCATTGGGATACTTTAAATCTAGCTATTACAGGGTGGAAAACATACAAATTCAAAATGATCCCCTGGAGCCAATGCAATTCGTTGAGAAATAAAGGAATTTGGCAGAATCGCCGCAAACGACAAGCGTGTAAGAGGCTGAATATAAACATTATTGTAAATGGTGTCATTAGAGTTACTAAGTGTGCATAATTAAACAAGCTACGGCATGGTGCCTAATATTGAGCATCTCGTTTCTCTCTTGTTTTGTTTCATACACTGTTCCAAGTACCGACGAATGAGCGGAACAACTTTAATATGTAAAAGCAAATACCTGCATAGCTCCCTTGGCTCGGCCTCAGAATGCACGGGCAGGTAGTAGTTGGTAAAAGCTATCTGAACTTGTGTATAGGAGGATGTGTGGTTCCTTGTAGCAAAAGGTATGTATGTGCTGGAGTGAGAAGTAAGTGCACCTTTTATCATGATATTACATTATGGTAGGGAGTAAAAAAGCACAGGTATGAAGAAGAAGTGAGATACAGAGATGCGATGGTTGGGTGGGGGGGATAATAGAAAATCGTTGGGATGTATTGCTGGCTGCAGTGCTGGCAAGGTGTATGTATCACATTGTGTTCGAAACGACAGTAGACAGTAGGGGATTCCTCTGTTGAAAATTAGCCAGAAGGGTACCTTATTATTAGAAGAAAACTTGAGCTTAAAGAAAGGTAACATTTTGCTGGGGTACAAAAGTTACGAGGGATTTGCCCACAGCAGACTGACTTTTTTGGCTCTGCCGGCTTCATCCACACACTTTCTATATTTTCATATTAGTCTTCGACTTCGAAGGACTTGTCCACGGATCTGGATGAGACCGAATCTCAAATCAAATACAAACACGGAGCAAGAAAGGACAACAACGATTGAGAAGTACGAATACAAAAGAAACCACTGCTGCTTAACATTGCTGCTGCAGAAACCGCAGTTTTAGACTCACTGGACCAGGAAGTTTTATTTTCCTCTTTGAGTCAATAATAGGAAAGCAAACCATGTGATCCTCCTGCGACTGGACACATTATTTATTTGTTTTGGTGTGCACATTCCTTATTCATTTACATTTCAAATTATAATTATCATTACGACTGTTCTCGTCTCACTCAGTTTTTATACCCGGCTCCTCATCACATTGCTTTCCAATCTCCAGTTTAAGTTTCTCTCCATCAACTCCAAAACACTGGTCAAGTTTCGTATTAAATTGTGGCATGAGCGTTGACTGACTTGACTGTACTGTACTGTACTGTACTGCCGTTCAATGAATGTCATTGTGCTATTTGTGTGATGATTGAAGGATTTTGGTTTATTTAAGACAAGTTTAACTTTACATTTAAATACCGGAGACTTTCTCTCATTTTTTGTGTTGAAAACGTGACACAGACAATCATCTGAATGGTTCTCAATTGGGAATCGGAGAGGAGTGACGTCAAGTTTCACATTCCTCCGAATTTTCTTCATCAGGACCATCCTAACTCATTTAAAATGATGGTGAGGTATTTTTGTCTATTCCTCGTACGATTAGATTGTGAATTTTACAAAATTGCTCTTTTTCATCTCTACTGCTATTTTCGTGTTCTATTCCAGCGCTTCTCCTTTTGCATTATCTAGCTTTAGATCGAATTAGGATTCCTGACAATCTTTTCTGTGATTAATCGCAATCGTCATATAAATTCAGACTTATTGCAACAATGCCTTCCCCAAAAGTTGCTACTATCGGTATTATAGTGGATCATTCCAAAAATTTGGCTTTATTAGCTCCTGTTATTTGAACTTTAATAGGATTTAAATGGAATGATAAAGTAGTTATGAAATAAAAGTCATTCACTACTCATTGTATATTATACTATTCCGGATGCTCACCTGAGCCACAACCGCGATTTTAAACGCATATGTACGTGCACGCCAAATCATAATGAAAACATTTAATGGCTGTGCTGTGGATACTGAATTCTTAAGAATGTCGAAATACCAGAATGTCCTGATCCGGCATGTGGATGTCAGTGCCTCCAAAGTGCTACAGTTGAGTTGGCACTTGCTTCATTTCAAACACATGGCATGTTTAATTTTTCTCTGAACACTTTAAAATCCAGATACATAGTGTGAATTTATTATAATCACTTCACAAAATCCTAAAGTGATGCATATTTAGTCCGTCCTGCATACTAGACTTCTACATGCTGATTAGAAATTATCACGATGCGAATGACCATAATATACAAGTACATCAGCACGATAATATAATTTGTGCTAATCATGTCACCAAGATTTTCCACAAATCTCCCCTTTTTCACCGTACAAAATTTGCGGTTTGTGGTTACCATCTGAATCCTAAACGTCGTATTCGGAGTGCATGAGTACATACAGGGTACCTACTTTTATATGCACAGCTTAATTAGTAGTGTCATTCATTGAGACAAAAATATGCATACGAAAGGCACCAATGGGATTACGAAATTATTGAAAATAAAAGTTTTCTAGGGAGATTACACACTGTAATAAATAATTTGAATTACAGTAAAATTACTTTGTGCAAAGTCATGTAACATTTTGGTTTTACTGATACCTACTTGCGTAGCATAGAAAAATGGTTGTAGTTGTTACCAGCACATAATATATTAGTAGAGTATTTTAGGATCAAAATAATGTTTCCGATGTGAATCTTCAAGATACATATTGCTTTTACATTTTGAGAATGTAAAAGTGTGAGGAATCTTAAAAGGAAGGAAAAATTATTCTTACACTGTTGTGAAAATAGGCTTCAATTTACATCTTTCTTGAACTTAGGTGTGTTGCATAATATCACAATCGCTCATCAGCAGTATTCATAAAGACCCGCAGTACACATTGCCAAATTTTTGTAAAGTAAATAATTAAAAATATTTGATTGTATGTACATATAATGCATATCCTATTAGCTATAGGTATCTGATAGAAATGGGTAACATTTTAAAGGTACTATTATGTATGGTAAAGTTTTGTACGGCAATTTAAATCAATGGCATAATGTGCGTATGTTCCCAAGTAGGATCCTAGTAAGGAAGGATTTTATTATTCTATTTCCGAATATTTTTGTATGCATGTGAAGAGCCTTACAATTAAAGCAAAGCAAAACTATAGAAGATAACCACAACATGTGATTTCCTAATTTTCATTACAAAACACGGTATAAAAATGCGGATCGGCAATTTTATTGAAAAGTGACAGCATTTCCTTGTTCTGTCCTTCTGCAAAGTTATGTCAGGTGGATGAGGCTGAGACAATGATTCAAAACGACGCAGCGCTGAAAATATGTGAACGGTCAAGATACAAAGATAACATCGGTGTAATAGAATTGAGACTCAGAAGGACGTTTGACAATAACAGAGATTGTAAAAGAAAATAATGTGGCTGATATCTGGATGGTGCTAGTGGTCCCATCCTCCTCGATTCATCCCAAGACTTACAGCATATAATCTTGAATGTTGTGTTGTACTCATCGTAGTTATTATCTCTAGTATGAAAAAGCGGCATGCGGCATCGCACCGCTCAAAAGAGTCTGACAACTCATTCGACTTTATATGGGCTATAAACAAAGTTTCATCTTAATAACTGTTCACACAGCAGTTGGGTATACTCTAATATTTCTTGTTTTCATATTGTCATTCAGTCATAAACAAATGCAGCCGTGTGGGTAAATCTTCGTTACTGGATATATTTAAATTGTTACGGTCGGTCAGTCATGTGGTGTCCTTTGTCTATACATATCTCCACAATATAAGTCCAAAACCTAATGGGTCAACTGATTATTTCGTTGTTTTGTAAGAATAAGTACCTACCTACCTACTCATAGTATATAGTAAGCATGAATGCCGGCCGCTGGAAATTTTAGCAGTAGCTCAGCCGTAGTTAATTTAAACCTTATACCAGCTTCTGTTGGTGAAATTAGGACTACTAAATTTTCGTCAATAAAAGAAAGTGGACGTTGGTTGTGTAGTAAAACATGATATTGCTTGTAGTTACTTTTACACCTGCTTTCATGTATCAGATACAACGTAAAACGTGTATTTGATTGTGAGGAAAATATTTTTACTCACCATGGCTAATGATAATTAGTTAATAAATCAATTTTTCTATTGCAAAAGTCGAATGATACTGCTAGTGCCATTATTTAAATAGGGATATTTTACGATAGGCACTAACATTCCTAATCAGTAGTTAATTTTAATACTTTCCATATGAAATCATGTGAAAACTAGTAGCACCGTATGTGAGCAGAGGCTATGTGATTCGCGTGAATTCGGTGTTAAAATTAAGGTTTTAGAAAAGCATTATAATATGTAGGTAGTTGACAAGATGATGGGTTGGAGAGTAATAAGAACGTGAGACAGTGTTGTCATTCCGTTCAGAATTAAATCTAAATTGACTTCGTATGTACTTTGCCCGTGTAACGTTTGACTAAAATGCTTTATTTGTGGGATTACAGTTTATACGCGTATAGGTACCTTAAACAATCTATCTTTGACTGACTACTGACTAGTGAGTGAGCTTATATTTTCACTCAGAACCTAAATCATGAATTTGTGTTATCCTGCAAATATATGTGGTTATGATTTCTGAATGGCAGACCAAATTGGCGATTGGTGCAACAAAGAAATGGTATACCCCATGTGGTGAGCATTTAAAATTCAATCGGTTGACGGCCGGACGGATGGTGATTTAAACGATGGGTGAATACTACATGAAATACCATGTGGAACAAGCAACACATCACACACACACACAGAGCTTTTCCAAGCGGAGTTTATTCAAATAAGCTCCCATAATCACATCATATCTGACAATGAGAGCCCTCCGTTTTGTCTCTACACATATCTGTGTGAGTTAGTAAATCTTTTCTTCATCCCCAACTTAATCAGTTCTCACATACAAATTTATTGTTCCGATGTACGAAGAAAGCTTGTGCACAAGAAAAAATTGTTTTCGACTTTGAAAGGATAACGATAACTACAACATTGTTTTATTAGATTGTGCTGAAGCGTAAAAGACATAATAATGCAACGTCGGTGCTCGTAGATTTGTAGATCAGTGTTCGTATTCGTAAGTAGTGACAGGGCCTACAGTTTGCATACCTACCAATGTGAGTCAGTAAAGTAAATTAGGGAGTAATGGGAAGGGAAGGAAGCCTAGGAAGCACTAATCGCTACCGCTACCTCGGAGTAAATCGTTACATAGTAGGTATAATAATTTGAAGAAATCACACACCAACCTTTCGAATATCCTTACGTATTTACTCGTAAAGTTGGTATTATAATGATAAGGAAAAGATACCAAGGCAAAGATACTTATTCATCCGTCTGATGTACTGCTGGTCCATGTATCGGCTTTTTTACTCTTCATATTTCTTGCTCGCGCTTTCATTTTAGGCTACTCTGACTGGCTCATTAGTCAAATGAGTTTACTGTGTGTCCGTAACAATCTGTGTTCAGTATGTGTTTGACTCTTTTCTCTAACTCCTTTCCTTCCTTTTCATTTACAATATTCTCTAATCTGTTCAGTAAGTAGGGGGTCCTTGAATTATAAATACATTCCCGAAAATCGGTCCTGTACCATTGCTCACACCTCGACGTGATGTCTCTCTGATTCAGACCGAAATGATATTCCTCACATTGCGACTCACTTTGGCTTCTCTCCATTAGCTCCTTTTTCCTTTGTTAGTCAACACCTTTTTTGTGTACTCCACCTGCACTCACTAACGACCCAGCTTCACACTTGACACGTACCGAGAGCACAAAAGTAAAAATTAAAACTAGTCTCTTACGTATAATAGACTATAATATCATTTCATATCACAAGAATCTAAGTAGTGTAGCTGCCTAGGTGTTACAAATCACAGAGCTCAATACCCGGAGCACAAAGTATTCATGCCTCACTGTTATTATTGTGTGTAACCGTAATAATAAGAAAATCTAAGGTTTGTTTCACGTTCCAATTCAAATTACCTACCTACCCATCTTTCGCTATGAATACCTACATACCTATAGGAGACTCGACGTCTGAAGGGAAATGAACATAGACGTGTATGTATGTATGTATGCATACCATGGAGATCCGCAATGTGATGTATTCCGCACCATCCTTATATTTTCGACTCAGATTTTCCAATTTTTGCTAGCACTGTACTGTGTAGGTAGTGTACTGTCCTAGCATTAAACTTAACTTAGCACCATTAAAAACATCATACATTCCAGGACAATGGCACACGTAGAAGACGAACAGGATAAGAATAATAATATGACAAGGTTTTTTTCATTTTCGTATTAACTGCATAAATACATGTTGTAAGTGCTAAAGTACTGTCTTTTGTCAGAATACTTGCAAGACAAAAAATTTAATTCGTCTACGTGAAGTTATTTCAGTCTACGGTCCACAGCCAATCTAAAACTACACAAAGCCTGAATAAATCATGCACGTACCTATAAGCACAGTAAGCACGGGATGGACATGTGAATGAAATTTTAGTCAATACTATCAAACTGCATGAGGGTAAATCAAGGGGTGAAGTGGTGAAGATAAAAGGCATATAGATCCAGATACACGAACGAGAGCATGATGGGGAGGAAGCCATGGAGGCAAAAAGCATTCCGATTCGTAAGTACATACCAGGAGAGCTTGTCTGTTCTGTATCGAGATGTATAGATATAGATTCAAAGATCGTAGATATTTGTTGCGTAGCTATAGCGCAGGGTACTTAGAATTTTGGTTTGGGTTTAGGTACTGAAAGTTCAAGCTGAAGAAAAGTAGGTAGAGCCGGTGAAGATGCCAGGATTTTAACTACGTTGCGTTACGCTCCGTTGTACGTTAATTTAATGTTGAGCGTTGTAATAACATAGAAGATAGTTGTGGCTCGATTACAGCCATTTGGTATCACATAGTTTAAATCTCATTTGGAACACTCGTCCGAGACTAGGAAGTTTATTACACTTTATTTACAGGAATGTTTTAACTATGTACTCTGAATGTGTCAAATCCTGACAATAGATTGAGAACACAATGATTGTGTATGCAAACCATTCGGGTAATTGAGCATGTGGAATTGATTAAATACACAGTGGCTCAAGCATCTATTCAACACATTTTCAAGATGAGAAACTTTGGACAAAGACAAACTTGAGTCTGACTAGTGAGATGTAGCAGAAGAGAGAAGTACAAGTGAACAGTGTGAGTAGTTGTGTATCAGTCTCGGATTACATTGTAACTCTTGTTAATAATTATATCGTTGCTATGTTGAGTGTAGATACTATGACTTGTAGGACCTTTTGTTTGTATGCAATTTAGTCCAAATTATTAGCTGGCAAATTTCCACTATAAATGAAGTTGGCTTGTCCGACGCCATCGCATCGCTCCTAAAACTTTTTAGGAGCCAAAGATTGGCTAGGTTTAACGATTATCATTAATACTTTCACAATTATTGTAATAAAACCTCTCGCTCAATTTGATAAATTCACATTCGGTGACACCCTAGAGTGCAAAATACACGGAAAACAAGATCTTCTTCATAATTGATAGTGTGCAATCGTTTGGAAATCATACATTTAATATTCACTCGTTCATGTAGTTTAACGTTATTTACCATGTCATTACACTTTGATCAATTTCAGTGTTTTAGTCATGGAAAAAACAAGTTTCAATTGAATTGAAACCTAAGTGAACTCCTCTGTACTTACGTGTTTAGACAGGCGGTCTAGGCCATCAATTTTATGTAAGATTCTTGCATCGTATCAAAGTAGCCGCAAAGGCATACAGGTACAGGTACCCCCATACATTTCCTTCAATCCTTAGTGGGTCCGAAGATCCAAGTGTAAGGTTACCTTTGTACGTATGATTGATTTCTACAGTGCTCTTAAAGGGATTCTGAAGCTCCGATTTAAGATGCCACAAATTGTGCATGTAGTTTTAAGTATTTATACACTTCAGGTGTAATTTACGAGTTGAAGGTAAACTATTTACGATTCAGTGAGACTCAACAGCTTCAAAAAACGAGAGATTATCTCATGTCCTTTCCCTTTCGATTCGCTTATTGTTGTAGACACCTTTAGATAAAATATAATTCATTCTTTGGACTTACCCAAGAATAAAATTCATACGATTCGATCCATGTGAGGGCACGCTTCTTAATCATGTAGCATGAGTGGATGGATCCTTTATTGAACAACATTTTGTTTGATGATAATAATTGTAAGCATACGGAGAGTTTTGAACTTTTTCCTTTCTTTCCTTTCATTCTTTGACTTATGAGTTGAGCTGTGAAATTAAGTTTGAATCAAGGGAATGATGAAACCACGGAATAAAAGGTGGGTGATGTGAGGACAAGATTCCTAGCATGAAGCAGCAGCAGGATGGCAACTAACGAAAAGATTAGGTAATTGGGTTTTTAAGAAATGGAACCACACTTGGGAAGTACAATATGTAGACGTACACCTTAGTATATTACAAATGAATCTCAAATAAACATGAATGTTTTCGTTTCCTTAAGAAATCTTATCTAGTTGATGATATTTTTTCAACGAGTAAAAGTTGATCTTGAGATGAGACGTGTAGGAAAAAAGTACCCACTATGAATTAAGGAAAGGAGGACTAGACATATAAAAGTAGAGAGCAGGGCTGTTGGAATAAAATTCTTGAAAACTTTTTTGATTTGAGTTTCCTGCTGTGGAGTGATAGCACATATTTCAATGTGTCATTTATAACTGTGGTCAAATTGGGGGGCGTACTTTTTCACTGTTTTTCTTGTAACTCTCTTTTTCTATTTCTCGGATTGATGTACAAACCTAACTACCTTATGGAAAAACGAAAATAGAGACAGACGTGTGTTTCATCGCTCACCTTGAACTTGCTCCTTAGAATTTTTTGTCAATGTAATTACATAACAGCAGATACAATACATTTACATAGTAAGTGTTAGTCGGAGTCATTTTTGCATACCTAATTTTTAGGGTTTACACAATTATTGTAAAAAATGAGTGCATGTCTGTAATAATGGAGTAACGCATGATGTGATATCAATTTTTTTAAAGTTAGTCTTTATTTTCTAAAATTACTACACTCCGTTGCATTATTGTATACAGTTAATAATTATTAAACACAGGCTCTGTCTGGGTTATTCTAGTTAGATGAATAATTAAGATCAGTAATACGTCTACAAACCTGGATAATTTGCACAGTACACGTTAAAACAGTCTCCCGGATATTCGTAAAAGACAAAATTCTATTTTTTAGCTTTCGAAATTTTGTGGAAGATTTTACGTGCGGAAGTTTGGGCAGTTTTGACTACCCTGAAAACTGAAAGTTGATATTGTTCCAAAATCAACAGATTTCTGTTTGTACCGTTCTTTGTTATTTTAGCTTCATATATAATTACAAGACGAACGTTGTAATAAAATATAGAGTAGGTACATAGGTATATACGTAAAACTGCTTTCATACACGAATTTTTCTATTTTCAGTGAAGAGAGCAAATTTTCTAATTCTTAAATCCAATCTAAAATGTGGCGTCTACATCTACTAAATGTTGTTTTTAAAATAAGCCGCTAATGTTTAATGCTAAAATTTGACATTACTGAAAATATTAACTTTGTTCATTATCACATCAAGAAAATGATTAGGTTTGTTAAACAGCTGTAGAAAGTGTAATAGGCAATTTAAAACGTAAACTCAAAGCCGTGTAAACGAATGCCGGGTATTGTTCACGTTGGAAAGCTTTGCTTACACGACGCTAGATGGTGGTGTTGTCGATCTGGTAGAGGATCGCACATTAAATCAAAGCTGCGTCTCTCCTCTCTGCAGCTCCTTCCATGGAACGTTGGTTTGCTCTCATATAATAGACGACGATTTCAGGCTTTCCGGAATTTCAACACTACCTTGCTAGATTCGAAACTTTCTTTAAACTAACAAATAGCTGGTAAGAGGTCGATTACCAAGTGGGGTAGGTTGGATGGATGGATGGATGGAGCCGATGAACACGAAGAGCACCTTTCCTTTACTGTTAAGGAATATTAAGTAGACAATACTAGCTGTACAGTGACAGTAGTTAAGTTGAAAACATGTCAAGTTAAATGGGTTCGTTACTGTTAACACGCATTCACCCTGTTTAACCATTAATTTTATTTTATATTAGGTAGAAGTTCAGCATTTACTTGTGCACCTTTAAATATGCTCGAGTAGGTTGATTAGAATTTGACACCTAACATGTTTGAACCATTTCGAATATAACAATTTAACTCACAGGACGTGTTTTCAAATTACATGACGTAGATACAATTTATTTTAATTCGTGTCATCTGCGTTCAGATTCAAACTAAAATTTAAGGGACATGTACTTACATAGGTGGGTTGGTAACTTCTTCGTAACAGGCAGTAAATAAACGGCTAGTATCAGGAGTTACCTGCATTAGCAAAGAAAATATTACATAGAAAGGGTAAAATTAAATATAATGGAATACATGGAATCTGAAATCGTATAAATATAGACTGTGTGCAATGAACTGGTTGAACAATGTTATAAATAATGTACAAAAAATAAGGATTGACTCAGTGGGTAAGGTTTCATTTTCAATTTCAATTCCATGAAGAATTTCACCTGGAATAAATTAATAAGTAGTTCAAAAATGTTGAGGGTGGTTAGAATAGTATTTTTCTGTTAGTTTGTAATCACTGAGTGAGTGTGTTTTATAATATGGAACTCTGTACAGGAATAAACGAGAAAACATTCCACGATGTAGTAAAAAGGGTTGTCTTTTGAATTTCTTCAAAACCCTGTGATAATACTTTTGAATGTAAGTTCGCTATAATTTAGATAAAGAGTGAGCACGCTAAGATTGTAGGGTTTGGAAAAAAAAAAGGTTTTTTCCTCAAATTTTTGTATGTTGTTGTTTTGTTGGGGGTGATAGTAGTTTTAGTGTTATTGTGAGCTTTCGGGGCGACCGTCACGATAATGATGATGATGATGCAGATGAAATGAAGAGGAGAGAATAATTTATCAGAGACTCAAATCACAACTTCATCGCGTACACAAACCTAATGAAATAATGAATACCTAATGCAAATTACGAGACTTGGGTTCTGAACAATCCTCGAACTGACGATGAGTGTAATAGTACTTAATAATGCGTATTAGTCTCCGGACTCAGGATCCTTTTTTACCCTTCTCATCATCATAATATTCTTTGATTTGGTTTTACTCCACATTGCAATGCACGTCTTAGATCATGGTACTAAATCAATTTTTTTCACCATTCTACTAGCAAAATGGAACAGGTATGGCATTAGTGAATTTTATATTGTTTGGCAGTACAGCTTGAAACTGAGTATGATGTTACACCTGCATTGATCAAGGAAATATTCAAACGTGGTTTCAAATTTCAAATTCACTATTACCTAGCTCAGTACGCCGTACCATACCACACATCGCATTCGTTCCATTTCTTTTTAATCTGACCATTAACTCGAGAACAATACGTAAATACCCGATTTTGGTAGACTTTTTGGATGTCCATACGCTTTCTTTACGGTTAAAAGGCGTAATGTTTTAGGAAAGTGAAATGTTTTAGGGAACTCACAATCACTTCTAGAAGAAAACCCAACTCTGTGTAATCTACAATCTACAAATATCCTATTCCTAATATGCTGTAAATATGTTTCTGTAACCCTTAATTCTATTTGTACTTTAATTTGTACACGATGAAGTAGTCATAACGGCAGCCAATATTATGTTCGGTTCAGTTTATTAGAGTAGGTACCTACTCATATACCTAACTACGTGTAGCTGTACGGAGCTGAAAGTTTGTGTTGGAATGTAGAGTCATCCGTTTCTAGAAAGGTAGGCTTAGAGAGGCTGTGGTGATAGAGGAAGAACCAAATGTTTATTAACATGAGAAGTCTCGGGAAAAGTTTTTATGCAGCCGAATCGGGTTGAAAAAAAGCTGGCAGAGACATGCAACTTCTAATGAAAGCTAATTATATGCTTTAATTGCCCAGGTATGCCTCGTTTCTTTTGCCTTTGATTGCACACCTCTCCTCCTCCTCTCTTCGTTTTATGCTTCATCTTCCTCTTCATCTTCAGTGCCTTGCGTGTGTCTGCCTATTCAAGAAATAGTTTCATTCTAGTATATCTTTTTATTAGAGGAACCAAGAAAGAGGTGCCTCAAAGAAAGTCAAAAGAAGAATCATAGAGTGTACCTACATTGACATACTCATGCATCCATATCACAAGTTAATCTATCTACATCTATTCTATAATTATTGGTACACGGATATTAATCCTTTTTTCCTTTGACTTACCTAGCTTATCCTGCACTATCTGTAGTATCTTTATCTACTTTATATATGATATCTAAAGTGTGTAAATTTACTCGAGCTGATTGTGAGCCTATAAATGTATACCACAAGTCTTGCACCTTCAAAGCTATTTCGTCGACGTGTGGATACCTACATAGGTACCTACCTACATACCTACATAACTCTTCAAGTGCAGACGTCTGGCCGGAATACGTGTACACGATTACACGAATAGATGACATTTAAAAATTTACTAGATTTAAATTACTTCACAGGTATGCAAGGTAATCTTGCATATCCTCGCTCGCAATTTTTAAGTATGACATGAAAAAAATACTAGCTTGATGATTTCAATGCACACTTAATTATTACATCTAAGTTGTCATTTGCTTCTCACTACTTTTGGACACATTTGTTCAGTGCGTGATCTATTTGAAATCGCCTCAACACAAAATAACGGCTTGTGCTATGTAGGTAATTCAGATACTTAATTTGCCGAGTTAATTTTCTTAGTCATTCAACCAAATTATTTAAATAGCGGTCACATTACACTAAGGGTTAAAATGGTGGGAAAACACGTGTAATTTAGTGAAATGCTGATGGTGACGGAAATATATATGGAGCAGGGAAACTTACCGTTCTGAGTTGTCTGAATTAATCAGCCATAAAAATAAAAAACAATGTAAATTTCAATACAAAGACAGAGTCGTACGTCTCTTGAAGGGTCTTCTCACAAAATACTTTTTTGTGACGATGTAATTCTGTTTGCACTCATAAATTTAATGCTTTAAACAGTGAGTAGCGTTGGAATGAAAGCTTGAAACCTCTCGGAAATGATAGAAGGGAAGGAGAAAGAGACACACACTGATGAAAAAGAGAATAGTCAGGATAAAAAGTCAGATAGATCATCCATTGTGCCGTAAATCGGTTGTCGGTTCTTGGTCATTCCTGTTGATGGATGTTGTTTTTCCGAATGATTCATTATATCTTGTCGTACGAGAGAAACACAGAGTCCGCAAGTTTACATACGGCAAGAAAAAACTGGCAGGTCTCATTAATATGCAGATGTGGTGAAGATGACTTGTGTGATTTATGTCTCTTGACTCTGCCTCCGTCATATTTTATTCAATCACACATTTTAGCATTTAGCAAAATGACCAATAGTCTGTCACGTCAACTTGATGTGATGCCTGTACTGTAACTTCTATCAGTAACAATAAATACCGCTTACAACTTTCAGAACAGTCGCACTCAACCAACAGACACATTACAAATAGGAACTAGCATTCATATTTATTTTAGCAATGCGCTGGCTGGACATTACCATGTACTGTTTGCATTGCATCCTTGTTCACGGAGATGCATTACAATCCCTTAAGTAAACTGTAGGTTATTCTAAGAATTCTAAGACACGTAATTATATGTAGGTGCCTGCTCAAATAAGTATGTAACTATAAGCTGCAATTTTGTATACTGAGGGGGTTTCTTAAAAGGTGTCTGTTACAATGGGTAATGCTTCGGATGATAAAGGAGCTAAGCTTGTGGAGAAGGAAAAATAAAAATTAATTAAAAAACAGTCAAAATGTTTCCACTGCCTGCATATGCATAATTTCCCTATATTTTTTATTCCAACGATGTAGACTCAACTATATCGTATTTCTGAGCTGTTCGTTCAATCACTTCAAAAGAAACATGCGCGGTTTTTATACTCACAGTCTCACTATTAGTAAGATCCACGGAATTGGAAGGATTACGTATACTTTGTAGCTGGTTTAGTGTAAAGAAAATTGTAATTGGACGTAAAATAAATTTGAGAATTGATTCGGTGGTGCTTGGATTTGGATCTTATTATGTGTCTATCTATATTAACCGAAGTTTGAGTACAGTTTAGTAGCAACAGGGTATGCAAGATACGTACTACGTGTGTATCTTTCGTTTATGTATGTATATTTCAACTGTGTACGTACAGTGTACGGTCCACTAACTCAAAATATCGGGACGGGATAAGGTGCATTCAGCGAAGGACAAATCTGCATAACTTATGGTTAGGTGCGATTGTGTGACGAATAGCGATACGGAAGAACGGTGATAAAATATGGTTTTCGTGCGTGTGACATCAGTAATCGTTCCTTAAGGCCCAATGGAATTTTTTAATGATTGGCCAAGTAGTTTTGTAGCCAGTAGTATAGATGTTGTTACATTGTTGCATTCATTATTTCAGGTAACGTCAACAGACATGCGATCAGTGTATATTATTGTTGTTTTGGAAATTATTTCAGAAATTACTAAATTACACGGCGTAGAGTACCAATTAGTTGTTAACTTTATCGGACAAGACCTGCAATAAAATTTCAAAACGAGTCAAAGCACGTTCTTTAACTATTAGTACCTATTTGTACATGTGTACTGCACCAATGATATTAAGCTTCACAAGTTACCGACGCTTGTTCATTTCATAGCATTGACTCTGTCCATTCAACATTAATAAAGTACAAATTTTGCACAAAATCTCAACTCTAAGATTACAACGGGTAATTAACGAAGACTAGATGTCTATATATACATAATATACGCTAAGAAAATTCATTGGGGAAAGTCATTTTGCGTAATTTTCAATTTTAATCGAATTCCATCTTCACATGTTCTCAGCTGTGTAGGACACATTGTTCGATTTCGAATACTTCGTTTGGTGTATGTAATACGGTAGTAGCGGCCTGTCGCCTTCCATAATATGCAGGAGACAATGTCCGTTTTCATTCTTTTGTTCTCGACAACTTCTTAAGTTTCAAAAGAAAGAAGAGCCGCCGTATAGAGTTTCTTTGTAGCTCTCCTCATCGGAGTGACTGATGGGTATGAGAGACTTGGTGTCCAAAGGCGAGCCTACAACCAACAAAGCAGTAGCCCATCCTTTAAATGGGCAAATAACTTTTATTTTAAGTCTATTTACATATTAAATTAGCACTATCGTCAATACCCAAACTTATTTGTTATTTGCTTATAAGACAATACTAGCGATAAACGCTATATATTTTTCTCAGTTGTATGATATACAAATGCTCTAAATTTCAATTCTTACATCCACACAGTTTGAAGGTTTGAAGAACTGTAAAATTACCAAACAAGAACATTCGCTCCAGAAAAATCGTTTGTATTCCCTTCCAGAAGAATTTATGCATGTGATTTCTTGTACCTAAAATGCTCGATTTATAAGTCCTTTGATAGTCTTTCAGTTGGTAAAGTCTTGAAAATGAAGCACGCTCTAATTTTGTTGATTCAACAGTACAACCTCAGTCTAAATTGGAGCACTACTGGTCGACTTACGACTAGACTACACTGCATGGAAAATTTTAATCCTGTTTGAATAGAATAGATTACGTCAATAAGTTGAAACTGCTTCTGATAAAAAAAACGGCCAGTCTTGAGTCTATTCTAGAGTAGATGCATTACTAAGAAGTCAAATTGACCACTCCTTTACTATACAATGCTGATATAATTGTGAATTTCAAAGTACCTTGGTACGCTTGTGTTTGAGTCATGAGTGAATACATGAACTCAAATTGTCAACGTTCAATAATGAAACACCGAAACGATTATTTGCAACGTTTGTTAATACCAAGATACAAACCGCAACTCTTTTGGTAAGGCTCCTGAATCCTGACAGCTAGATAGACGAGATTGTATACATACACACTGCAGTACGGATTTACAAACGAGCATTATTTATTGGAATTAAGACTAAAGTCATATCTGAATGGATGCATTATTATCCTATACACTTGTTGAGACTTGAGAGAATACTTGACACGCCAATCAGAAAAAGATAGTTTCGGGTTATGGACCACAACAGCAAAAAATCCTCAGTGGAAATGAATACAGATATGGTAATTGTTTAATACTAGGTATGTATGCCTTAAGACTTAAATAGGTACTTATTTACTCGTGGAACGTAGGTATTACTCAGCTGACTGCCTGTACACATGCATAAGTTAGGAATGAAACTCTCATAAATATAATACAGGTAATAGGTATTTACCTACTCTCTGGCTTTTACTACTGTGTCCTTTCTTCATTTGAATTTCGGCATGACATCTTAAATTATCTTTTTAGCTTTTATTTCTCCCTAAGCATCTTTTAAGGTGCAACGTATTCGATTAAACGTTTATACGGACACGGACTTTCATACACTTGCTGTGTACATCAGTAGTTTTCTCCTAGTCTTGATTGCTTTACATGTTATAGTATTAATTCTGGGTTGTGATTTTCTGAAGGTAACTGTCATTAACTAATAGTGATCATGTAGTCTATGCACAAAGCGTAGAAAGAACGGTTACTGTCTAGTAGCGTCTAGGCACCTAGAGAGTTCGTAGTAGACTGATAGTGAGACGACAGTGCGGCTTAAACGATGATGCTCCAGTACTGCGAGTTGAGGTTGAGGGGAAGCATGGTGCGAGATTTGATATTGAGCCTAACGCGAAATCTATTGGAAAATTGGAAAAGTAAATTCAAGACGGAGTCTTGGGGCGGCAACCGTTGCTTCGTTCTTTAATGCAAGAGCTGCATGTATTGTGAGGCTTGGATATTGATTCCGCAGCTACCAGTCAGTCACTACTAAACAGCGCACAGAAATCTAACGTGAAAGATCTGGCTTTACCAACGTCATTCAGCATAATTATTTTTAAATTAAATACAGATAATTATTTTAATCTTCCACGAACACTAAAGAACAAAAATAGGGCTACTGAATAAATACACAATGACTGTCTTTTAAATCGTTTTTTATATGGGAGTGTAGCGACTTGCTGATTGCTGTGGTCCCTATACCAGTATACCAGTACCGGAAACCCTGAGCTTTAGGTTTTAATGCAGTAATTAAATTACTATTCTCTTGTTTTTTATATGGGAAAAACACACACGACTCTGTATAATCAATTCAATGGACATTTCAAGATTTTGATGTTTTTGAATAATTACAACTATTTGTTATTTCGTTAATTGTTGAATGGATTTAGATGGTGAAAAAATAGTATTAAAAACCCCAAATTGAAAATAGATAGGAAACTATAGAAAGGTATATTTATATCATCATCATATTATATTGGCGTTCCTGCATTGCTTACTAATTATTAATACCCACTTTACGTCACTAGTCTAGCGAGCTTATTATTTTCGAATAAATAATCGGTTACAAGTTTCCAATAAAATATTTTGAATGTGATGTAAAACGGTGTACATTCAGGTATTTTATTAAAACTTGATACAACATTATTAGCATTCCGCGCTGGGCACTGACGCTAGCAAGACTAGAGACGGTACGGAATTCTTGGACTTAATTTCCAGTTGTGATAAATGAATCGATAATCGCCAGATTGAAATTACATACTGATTATTTATTGTAATTACATAAGAACAATGCGCAAGCTCATTCGCTCAACTAGACATTTGCGATTAGGTATTTAAAAGTTTGAGCAAGAGATACAGAAAGAAATAATAACTGAACGCATATTTTTATTTATTCATGATTTTTATTTGTATATAATTACTTGTTGCATTTCTACTAGTTTTTATTTAATAAAAATCTTGATCCGACTGTATTGAATACTAAGATGTATTTGAACTAAGACAGTCTATAATTACATCTTGACGGTCGGTTTAATTGTATTTCTTGAGTTGGAATATGACATTTTTATTTATTTGGAATATATTATTTTGTTATTATAACCTTTCGGTGTCTGGTTTGAGTTAGAGTTAGTGGTAAGTTTAAAAAAATGAGTATGGAAAAATTGAAATGTCTACTTGTTAAGGGTTTTACAAAAGATATTAAAATACTGATGAAATTTATGAGACCATAGGATTGGAATGCGGCCGTTATAGTTTGCCACAGAGAAGTTTCTAAAATGAAATTTATGTTCTTGTTCTGTCTATATTGTGTGATTATTCTTTTGCTTCCATTTCAACTGTTCAGTGCAATTCAAAAGAGTTCATGCTCTTTCCTCGAGTGTCTGGCTGTACCCCTTCTGCATCATCTGTGTTCTACCGTTCTTGCCTTATTACTTATTACTATTACATAGACTCACGCTTGTTATTGTGCAGTCACAGACTGCTGGTTGGCTGGGCTTTCTGGAACACGCTTGTAAGCCACTAATAGACTTGGTAGAGGTCGAGTGTCAAGTTAGTCAGGTCTGGTGGAGCCTTAGAATGCTGACAGTACTTCATATACCTGCTGGTATTATGTGAAAACCAGAGTCGAGAAGTTTTAACCCTTTTGAATGTCCGTAAAATAATCGGGACATGTGTGCACTGCTTGATTTTGATCTTTTAGCCATAAATAAAATTTTGATCCACCTTGTGTTAACTATGGTTCAAAATATAAAAGTACTCGTTGTTGTCAGACAGTTATTAGAATTCCTAAAAGGATGCAAGATAAGGCTGTTATTTCCTTTAAATTGTGGTGGATATTATTTCCAAAATTAAATATTATTCTTGATTTTCAGTATTTATTTCCAGTTCTATAATTATACATATAATTTTTGGGTAAAGTGAAACATTTTGGATCATCAGCTACTTCTACTTTCCGAATTTGTAACAGATCGCCTACTACTTATTTTTGAACGTAGGTAACCTAAGTGATTGAAGATAGCCTAATCAAATTGCATTTGGAAACTTTTTTAATTGTATTATATATAAGCCAAAACTAACTTTCAAAAATATATTTTATTGCTTTGCTTAATATATGAGACAAAAACGACTTTTGGTCACACTTTTCTATCTGTATATTCGAAATTATGGGTAAGTTGTTTTAACTTTCCGCGAGGACTGTAATGGAACGACATGTAAAATATTAAGTAGGTTTTAATAAGCACTTAAAATGCTAATTTAGTTTTCACAACTATATCGGACTTCATCGTAACTTGCATCGTCCATAAAACCTGATTCCTTACGAAGGCAAATGTGAAATGATTTCAGTACTGATGTCTTAGCCAGCAATCGGGATAGGTGGCCCTGAATGACTCAACTACGTAGATAGTTGCGTGTGATCGTTTAATCTGATTCTGTATGAGATGTAGTGTGTGTAGTGGTGCTGGGCAGGACTGATAGCAATACCTACTTTTGCACTGCACAACAAAACAGATTAGGTATGTATAACAGTAGGGTACATGATGTACGAAGTCCTAATACTGTGTTGTTTGTCATGAGCCGTAGATACATCTGGACTTCATCTCTGAATCTATACATCTCTGTATGTTCGATATTCGATGGTAACATTTAGACAAGCTGGGGTGGTAGAATTGTAGAATTGACTCACTGGGAGTAGAGAGGATAAAAGAATGAGAAACTTGAGATGCCAAATTTAAAATATGTAGCTTGTGACGAGACAAATGTGAAACTGCAGATCTATACAATTATGAAGAGCAGGGTCTTGGACATCGCGGTGGTTTCATCCCCAGCCAGTGAAATCATTGCTGTGAGTAGGATTTCGATTGCAGTTGTGTTACCACACTGGTAAGTGCATTATATGTACATTGGTATGTATACATTGTGTATATCCTCTTACGAGTGGAGTGAGTGACTTTTGGTTGGGAAAGCAAACTCACTGTGTACGTACACATTAAAAGTATGTACAGGTATGTGAGAGTATCGTGTAATAAGCAGGCTGGAAAACAGTGTAGGTATTCGGCTGTACACGTTAGGTCTGTACCTACCAAGGTAGGTACATATTTTGATGAGAGGATAAAAAATCGTAAATGTTGTTGAGTAGGGAGTAGGTACCACGGTACCTATGTATATAACCACGATGATGTCCGTCCAAGTGGTCCCAGACTTACCATCACATCACCAGGACTAATGCAAGCGAGTTTTACCTGTATGGAAAAATCCCCGATGCCATCAGTGCAAGAGAGACAATAGCATTCAAAAATTGTAGTGAAGGGAAGGAACAGGTGGGTTGATGATGATGGGATGTTTTTCCTCGCAGTCAAGGTTATTCGAATAAAAAATCTAAAGCCTTCTGCCTCGACAAGTTCAGTATCATGCATACATTGGAGCAAACCTAACTTACACGTACCTACATAAAAAGCAAAACTACATTTATAGCATTGTTAGCTGCAATCTCCTACCAAATGAATATCTTGTATTATGTCAGGTATGCCTATATGGGTTTTGACTAGCCACAAACAGACAGGATTTGGTATTATTCCTTTGACTCTTTTGTATAGCTATGGTAACTTTTGGTGTGTCGGTTAATTTGAATGGTCCACAGTACGAGTATAGCAAATCTGTATATCCACTGTCGTGCAAGTTGTGTCACTAGTCACTACTAGTTGTGCATACAAGAATGACTTTTGTTGTATTGATATATTTTCCAAGTATACAGTGTCCCGCACTGGAGCCGAGTCCTTTGCACACGTCTTTAAGCAACGATACAAGAAATAATGGTAATGCATGGATGAATGTACATGAATGACTTCAGAGCTGATTTGCTATAATTATAAATGTACAGATGAATTGAACGTACAGATGAGACTGGGCTACTTCATTCTATCAATTTTGCCTTGAAGCTGTAAAAATTGAAATATTCTCAAAGGCTTATCGCCTTGAGCGTTGCCTTAAAAGTTTTGCCTCAATCCTTACCTTTGGTCATCTAATGCAGCAACAGAGTCTGCAGGTGCTTTTGACACTGCATTGTGATACCATACGCCGTCTAAGCAGTACGCCTTTGTCTCTTGGAACGCTGTTGGGAGAGCTCAGCCCTGCTGAAGTTCCAATCGGTTTCAAAGTACCAAACTATCCAAAGATTTATTGATATGCATATATTTAGGTATATGACACCAGCTAGTTTAATTTCGTTATTTGCGTTTCTTCATTTGATTACGATTCTGCTCTTATTTCAAGTGTTTCGGAATTTCAAGATACATTTCAACCGTCGAATAAAGAGTAAAACAGAAATCGAAAATAACGGCTTTGGAGACTGGCATCTAGTCTAAAAATTTATTGGAAGGGAAAAGTTAAAAATTTGAAGTGAACTAGAAGTTATTTTTGAAATAGCTGTATACTTGTCCATAAATGACTAAGCTGTATGTGTGAATGTTTCCAACGTTTACAGTACTGGGATGTTGGAAGTAAGAGAAAGATAGGGATGAAAACGTATGTACGGACTGTCCATTGATTTACATATGCTTTGTCCCTGTATATGCATTGTAGCGAAAGAGTTATGAAAGTTATGATCAGGTGTGCTAGACAGGTACCTGTTTTCATACCTGAGAGGAAGTATGCAGTTCCATTGGAGCTGTCCCTGGCTCGTTCTTCGTCTATCTGTAATGCTGGGCTCACTTGTTGCCTGTTCGCTTTGGACTGCATTTTGTCTGTCCCAACCAACCTCCCCGTTGGCCCACAGTACCTTTTTTTCTTTTCTTCTCAGTGAAGAATAATACCCACGCGAAAAAAAATTCCTCCGAGGTTCTCGAAGCCATCTTGGGTTTTTTCGTATTTCTTAGTCTATCATTTGTTTCACCTAGTACACCTGTGTTGTATTTCTTCCACAAAAATTACATTTCACTGGTGATTTCTTGGTGAATCAACTTGGAATTTATCTGCATTATTGACAGACGTGATTTTCCCCATGCTGTCAGACCCTATCAGTCAGTACTAGTGTTCTAAATATTTTGTAAAATTAGTATTTCTATCACGATTGCTATCACACCGGCTATATTTATGTTTATAATTACACTACACTTTGTTTCTACGTTGTCAAGTTCAATACAACATCAAGGACTTAAACTACTATCTATACATTTCGCTCCCAACCAGTGACACGTTTGAACTGACAGTTAGCAGTGTACCTCGGGTTGAACAGTACCAATTGACTTAGTAGCGGTAGCTGACAGAAAGTAGTCTCCTGCAAACGAAGGACTACATTATTACTAACTAGATTTTAAACCTAAGTTTAAGGCTAGCTCCGTTTCATTCGTATTGTAGAGTGAGAAACAAGAAGGTGCACTGTGTCTTTTCGTGTAAAATTCTTGGAAATAATTATACTTCAAAATGCTGTATAAAGAGTGGGAACTCTTGAATTCAAGCAACAACGTCTTTTGAAAATAGACAAAGTGATATAGATATAGATATATATATATAATTACATGACTCCATCGGCAGTCTAGTTTTTTATTAAACGTGCAAGAATTATTTGTACCTGGGCGAGTGCAATCAAAATGTAAATTTTAACTAATTACTCAAGTGAAATTAGTGTCCAGTATACTTTCAGAAATAGATCTTCGTCTGATACTACAGCCAGAAATTGGAATCAAGTGGTATCTTGTCTGGCTGAAGGATTTTTGAAACTTTAAAAGTAAATTACCATTTAAGCTAGTATTAGATTCGTATGATACACCAACGTGCTGGGATTGGAAACCATAAAACTCATTGACAACAGTGCAAAATTCATTCAACATTTACCAAGTGAAGGAAGGAAACGAAAGGAAGAACAGTTGAATGCTTCATTGCATTTTTCTTATTTTTTGATCCTGTCGTGTTTTGTCCATTCAAAACACATACAAATTTTTCCATGTACGTACTCCCGGCGTCACAAATAAAGAACATATCACATGTACCTGTTCAGATAGAGTTACCCTCTTTCATAACCGAAGTAGTAACCTCGAAATCCAGTATCATGAAATGTGACATGGCCACTACAACAATGAGCCCATCGGAATTGAGTGAGCACTTGGAGGATACGGGCAACAATGTGCATTCTGGGGAGGAGATGGAGAATGACGGTGAAGTAGTGTCAGTCAACGGTGACCTAGAGAGCATGGACACATCTTCCATGACACTGACCAATGGTGTTGCAACTATTGTGACATCCGCTGCTGCGTCTGCTATAATGACGGCAACGACAGCAACGATAGCCACGACGACAGAAAATGGTCATGTCATTCCGGAGGGAACAGTCGTTCTAATGAGTATTGTGCCAAAGAGAGAAATTGATGATGTTGATACGGACGGGGAAGCTCTACTACCACGAAAGCAACTGGCAACTGTTGTTCATACCAACGGTGACACGGCACAAAATGTCACTTTTCTTATTCAACAAGCCACTGCCGATCAAAATGGGGACCCCGACGTCAATGATGTAAAAATATTTTTTATCCTTCTTAACATGTGTAACACTTGCTGAACAAATTCCGAGGATCTCAACTCTTTGTTCAATTCAAATCCAAACGCATTTCTGTTTTTTTATATCTGCCGAGGTGTTTATATGTATGTATTGGATCTCAACAGTTTGTGTAAATGCATCGTCTCCTATGCGAGTCTGCCGTCATTAGACAATATCTTACAAACGGAAAGTAATTATCAAGTAAAGGATGTAATGTGTTCATTGAGGTAGGTTTGCTTTCCATATTCTACGGACCAGATAGAAGTGCCGCCAAAGTGCTCGGCTATATGTTTTGAAGTAGCCAATAGGTCTAACGTGCGACAATTTTTCGCCGATAGGGATCTCGTGGTCACAGTTGTTGTGACTGCACTCTTGCTTTGCTCTAGGCTCGACAGGTTGACTATATGCCAATCAAGTATTCATTTGCTGAATATGGGGTTAGTGATGTTCCTCTTGTGAGCTTTATGTGTGTCGTACATGATGATTCGTCATTCCTGGTACTATTCTACTGCACTGCTGCATAGAAATAGTCAAGCGTTTATTCTCTGTGCAGTATTGGGCTAGATAGAAATTCCAACGAATAATTGGAAAGTCCTTACATAGTAGATGTACCTACCTAAACTACATAGCATTTAGACATACGAATGTACATGTGTAAAGTTAATTTAAGATACTTTCGGTTACAGAAAACAGAATCTGACTGCTTACAAGGATATTCTTCATTCACAAATTCCATGACTTCCATCGAGTCGAACTTGCTGCACTACTGGCCAAGAGGCTGCATAATTTAGTTTCATAATATCCAGTACCAAAGTATTTTACTCTCTGCTATGCGGCCACTGTTTTACAGGGTTTCATTTGCGCAGTCACAAGTTCTATGTACCTATGAAGGTAGTTAGAACTATAATTAATTTGTATGTACAAATGATTTAAGCGTGTCGAATGCAAATCAGTAGTTTTCGAAGGGTATAGCTTTAGTTGACAACAAGATAGATCTAAAACTTGAAGATTTACTTTTGTCATGTGTAATTATAGTTGTAAAATGCTAAGATCAGTGAATGATAACATTATGCAAAAGTATTATTTTTGCTGCTGAGCATTTCAAGTAACGAATATTATGATTAATTGTATAACGCGTGGTAAATATGATCATCATATCTAAACTAGTGCATGCATTATAATTCCGAGTGGTTCTGCGTATCAACTTATGAGCAAAGACAATTATTTGAAAGTCGTATATATATACCAAAATATGTAGCAAAGGCATCGGAAAAGATTGTCGTAAGCTGTTTGGTTTAGTTTGGTTCTTTGGTGTTATCATTTGGTTTGGTAGGTGGCTTGAATAGGGCCGCGATACAAAACGAATGGCAAAACTTGTGAGTGCATTAAGGACCAATGCAGTTTATAAGTAGTAGGTACGTTGCCGTTAAACGTTGTCAGTGATTCTATTCAATTGAAATATTTTCGATGTCGTTTGATGCCTTCAATTTCAATGCATCCCAAAGTTCCTTACAACTTATCGCCAAACTACTAGCAACATAAAATTGGTGACTGAAGGAATGATAGAGTATTTTTTTAACTTGAGAAGAATGTGTATTTTCTTTGTATGCTTACTTTGATTAATGGTTTGGAATAAAAGGCTTAAATCTTTTGCGTCGGTTGTCCCTGTCAAAAGTTAATGCCTTAATTGTGCATAATTGTTAAATGTGATAGATTGAATAGCATAATTTATGGCGCATTTCAATTTATATTTAAATCGAAACCAATGCACTGTGAGCCTTGGGATCACTTGTAGGATGAATTCGAATTATGTTGCAGCATTTCTGCTTTCTTACGACTTGTAGTAAATGTAGAACAAAGTCAACCTGGGCAAGAAACGTACACGTAATGCCGGTATGTAAATAAGTACACAGAATATACTGCTACTCTTGACTATCTTAATAGGTATGTTATATTTGCTCTTAATCTGCAATACATCTGATAGAAGTTGCTCTTAATAAAATAGTATTTACCTAAGCGTATACATACCTACCTATGTGTTCGCCATGCAATGTGGAAAAACTTGTAATTGAGCATTTACCATTTGTAGTGAGCATTACGTGTAAATTAACTTCTACCTCTTGATAAACTTTGATGCCTTTTTGCACACATGCAGTGAGTGTCATAGGAGTGGAAGCTTGATGCATGAACGGAGACGCCCAATTATTAAGGAAGTCTTAAGTGTGAATGCATTTTCCTATTTATCTACAGAATTATTCCGCTGTACACGCATCTACATATTATCATTACTTGACAAGTTCAAGCTGGCAATTACGAATGGGTTCCATAAGAGTTGTCAGAAAAATGGGGAAGGAACGGTCTCGTACTTTATTTTCTAATTCAGCAAATATTGGAGAGCTTCAGATAATGATAAGAATAAGTAAGCTACACAAAGGAAAAATGAGTACATGAGGGCTTTTTCTATTAGTACAATGCAATCTGCTCTCTATTATGCGTATGTAAAAGAGAGAAACCAGTGGCCAGACTTTCGGGGTACTCTAGTGGCCAGCCGAGGCTAAAATGGGGACTTAAAGTGCACGAGAAAAAGTACCATATAAAGTACAGCTCACCAAGGATATATTATGTTATTGGTATGTAAAGACATACCTAACAGGCTTTTGTAGAAAGATTTAGAATAAAAGCCGTATAAATCGCTGGCTTTATTATCCGATTGACATAAGCATGTATGTATGTAGTTATTATTCGAAACCAAGTAACGACTATCTGTAATGGTTCGATACAAGTGCACCAGGATGAAGTCTCAATATAGTCAAGGAACTTTGTGGGTTGAGGTTATTTGAAACTTGAAGGCAAGCCATAAAGTCTAAGACTACCACGGAAAGCTCACATGAGAGCCTTAACCATTCCCCGTGTCCTTGTAAAATTCCTGGACCATAGACTTTACGCTTGTGCTTATTTGTCGTTACTACTAAAACGTTCAAGGTTCGTATTCTGTAATTGTAATTGCAATTTGAGGTTAGGTCTTTTGTTCTTGTCTTTTGTTTTGGTTCTCAGAGCAGTATAACATAATTAAAGCAACATTTCAAGTATCCTGTATTTTATTTTCTCTCCCATATGTGTACATACCTAGGTAGTTGGTTTGGTAGACATATTTGAAATAAGAAATAATGAAAAGCGAGTGAGTTAAAATAAATTCCGAATTGATTTACTTAGGTTGAATTGTACTAGTAGGAAGCAACAATGTGGTATTTCAAACTTTTAGTGGAGTCGTGTCGCATAGTGTGAATCTAACATGCTGCGAGTACATAATTATATCTTCTTTTACTCAGAGCGGTCACTTAAAATACGATGCTAGCACCTCATCCTTATCTTAAAATACATTTCATTGCACTACGCTTCACACTGGATGGCCTTAGGCATGATAGAGGTCACACTTGATAAAAAATATTTGAGCGTAGAGTAGATTTGTGTGTGAATGTTTTGGGGTATCCCAGTTGGCTCTAGGCAAAGCATCATTGTATCGACCATTTTCGCGTCTGCCGTCCGCCCTACGGCATAATATCTTGCATTTTTGACCAAAAACTATTCATTTCCCCCCTGCGATCTAAATTTATTGTATGCATCTTGAGCTTGTGCATACGATGCTCGTCCACTTTGCTTTGGCGCTCAGTCAGGCTGTGAACATTTGTTCGGTTCGTATGATTCTTGAATATTTCAAATTATTTCCCTATATCTACGTCAATTTCTCAATTATCTAAGCCAGTTGCAGCGTTTATTTACTCTTGATTTTGGTGTGAATGTATCTACCTACGTGTTTGGGTCTGATCAGTGCAGATGTATATATATATACATGACATAACGATGAAAGTATAGAATAGACAGTTCGAATAGAATACCTACTGTAGCTTGACTATCTTCATATATGTATAAAGGATTTTTTTATTATTCAACGGAAATCCATTGACTCTTCATTATGTAACCTGATCTACGAAGGAATAAAAGGATTCAGTTATACATGTTTGGTAGGTAATGCTGAAGTGAGTGCATTAGTTGCCTACTAATTATGCTAAATGTATGTAAATATTTTTACATTCTCTTCTTCCACAGTTGTCCTCCCTAGGTAAGAAACTGAGTTTTGTTGTTTATACATAGATATAGTTAGAGCTAAAAGTATGTAAACCGTACGTGGTGTGGGTGGTTTTTAAAACAGTTTTTCATGGGTGGAAATCAACTTTTTTTATCGGTCAATTTAGTTTTTACACGATTATGGAGAGAGTGAGAAAACAAAAACTTATAATGGTTCCTGTGGCTGGCGACTGGCATCATCCCAAACATCATGCAAAACCTGATTCTTGTCTTTCATAGAAATTATGTTGACTGGTTTATTACAATGACTTGCTAACGTCTGAGATGACGATTTGTCTTTAAGCAAGAAAATAAACTGAGTAAATGAATGTGAACACTAACTCAGTGTGGTCGCACCAGTTACTTTGTGGAGTTAATTTAAAGTATTGTTGGATTGCCAAGTTTTTTAGCAGTACATACAAATTCATCACCATGAGATACCTGTATTTATGTGAATTGAAAAAATGCCGAAAGGCGAGTAATCGTAAATTAATTAGGCAGATACACTAATAACCAAGTCCGTAATTACATCATATATTAGTATTAAAGAGATTATTTAAATGTCTCGCGTAAAGAGTTATGTACGAATGAAGAATGAACCTGTATGTGCTCTGTAATGGTGTACATGAATTTTAGTATGTACTATGTACTCAGAACACATGTAAACCTACCTACAATGTCTGATTTGGAATTAATAGTTTCAGAGATATTAAGGCAGCACTACTAATGATAGCGGAAATCCATGATACCGATATTGAGTGATCTCTGGAATTGGAGGATTTAATTTTTCGGTGTCTACCTTGCGAGTTTAGAAATAATGGTAAAGATGCGGTTGGACAGATGGAGTGACGACACTAGAGTAAAGAGACGGGGATGCTATGGGTCTGTGCAAAATGGCCTTTGTTCGCGTTATCCAATAGATTATTTAATACAACTGGACGTTGAACAAGTAAAAAATTACATAATTTCGTAAACAAGATACTTTTGTTGATTACTTCAAGTCCAGCCAGCTGGGCCGAGATTGGTTGTGGTCTGTGTTGGAAACTACTCTTTCTTGCGTTGACTGAGTATAGTGGGGGTGATCAGCAGTTGCTAGAGATGAATGATCATCAGTTTACCAGCCGAGTAGGAGTTCCAATGGGTTGGGTCTATTCCAGTTAAAACTACATACTATGCTATGTGTGTGTAATCAATGCACCCTGACTACCAACTTTAATTTTACATATGTTACCATACAATGGGAAAAACTATAAGATGTTTACTGCTAGATGTGTTGCCTTAGTGCTAGAAGTCATACGTTCATCGTGCTTCAGCAATAGTAGAAAGGTAGAAACGCACTTGAGCTCATGATCCCTTTTCCAAAGTAATAAATGCGTGGTCCCATCACATTACCACATATCAATCGTCCAGGTGTTTCCTTCCTTAACATTTCTTTTCAACAAATCTTTTTTCCACCAAGGTGGAATTTTTTAAATTGTATCTGCTTTATTTTGATGAGCATATACATCTGACATTAACGTTTCTCTGCACAACTTCCACTTGTTGCCACTTTCATGGTTTCGTGTTCGAGTAAGGCGTACGCAATGCCGGTTGTGTGCATGTCGTAATTAAAACTTTATCCTGCTTGGTAAGTTGAAACGATATCTTTGCATAATTTACGTGTTCAGTTTTTGAGGCGGTTTAAGCATAAATCTTGTAAATCATTTCATTAGTATTTTCTCCTTGTTACTTGATGTGTTTGTCTTTTCCTTTGAGTATCGTAATATGCAATTGGTATTATTCTCGCGTATAGTCTTCATGAAATTAGGGAGTGTATTTATGAAAGTATTCCTTTCAATCTCAACCTCTTGGGAGTGATTTTAAACGAAGGGAACCAATACTGAAAAGTAATATGGTAGTTTAATTCTGATTAGGCAGGTTGTGCAACATACGTAAAACTCATAATAAAGCGTAAAATAAGCTTACGGAAGTTCCTCCTATGTACTTACGTGAAAATAAATTGTTACGGCATATAAAGTTCTATTACCTAAACGTTATAATTTACGTTCATCAATTAGCTGTAGGTAAACTGTCTGTTATGGATAGCTAGGTACTATGAATACATTTAGTACAAACTGAAAGTTGTTGATTCTGGAATAACGCCAATTTGTAGGTCAAATTTTATGGTATAATTTCTCAAAAAATAGTTTTTTTTTTTGCTTTTTGTATTACGGGAAAAAATTGTGCTTGAGTTGCGCAAATTTCCTTATCACATATAAATTCCGAAAAATTGATGCTTTATGTAGATAGCAAGGAAGCGTGTGAATGAGCAAAATATATAATACCATAGTTCAGACAAAAATATATACATATACCTATTTATTTAAATACGGCCACTGCCAGTTATTTATCGTAGAGCTCCACAATTAAATCAGACGATAAATGCCAATTCTTAGTCCTGCTGATAATACAGTACGAAGCATTATTCAGATTTCTTTAATTTTTAACTATAATTTTAAATCTATAACTGTACCTAAAAATTTAAAATATCTGTACGAGTATTGTATAACAAGGCTACACGATTTTTTTTCGAAAGTACAACTAGTCGCTTGTTACTGTTGAAAAATATGACCCGTCTAGTTTTGCGGTTGGCAAATTGCAAAAGTTCCTCGTTTGTACCTTTAACCACTATATACATATAAAGGTCTTTATCATCTAACGTCTAGTCCAAAAACAAGATTAGGTGCATATAGATATTCGTAGCTGTGGTTCGGTAGACATTACTTTCAGAAGCAGAGTAAAGCTTTAGCACATGTATTACGTATGGTTGCATATGTATATGTATTAGATTTAGCAAGGTATAGTATAATTATGTACATACATAGTATCAGTTTTCTAAAAGCGAGTAGACGTTGCATGGATCGTAATTTATTATGTTTTAATTCTAATACAATAGCTTTAGGTTGGGATACCTTGCCTTTCACAGACTATGAGCCACAGTACCATCATTTACCATTGAATTAATTCCATTTGCTGCAGCACGAGCTGGAGAAAACTCTTTGGCTTTGACATGGCAATTTGCAGCACATGCCAGTTACATGTATGAAATTGATTTTGTCAAAAGTTGTGCAGTCTAAATAAGCTGATTTGAGAAAGATTTCCCCTGCGGCATTTCTACGATTGGTAGATCAGCTCTGAGTAAACCGTATCTTATCAATTAAGAGCTGTTCAGAGTCGGAAATAGTTTCAGTTTATCTTAAACGGAATTCAAAATTAGTCATCACAGTTATCGAATCAGCTTGTTAGTTGGTGAACACAGGAAATTATTGTAGAATTAGATTTGGTAGAAGAAGTGGACGATTTTTATTATTATTCCGACAAGGAAATATTTCATTTTGTATTGGAAGGTGATGCTGTCTCTCCATGATACATATACACATACATATGTATGTGCATATATGTATAGGCATAATGGTGGAACAAAAAGTAGTAAAGCACGTAGTCGTTTTGTGTATTTCATAATTTGTGTAGGAATTTGAGTAGAACTTTGTGAAGGTGGATTTACAGATTTAGTTATCAGGTATTGTTCTGAAAATGATATTACTATATATGTATATATATAGACGTTTTTTTCTGTGCAAAATCAAAGGTTAGGAATGAGATGACAGCAACCCAAATAATTAATGCATGAATAAAGGTGGAATCAAATATTTGAGTCATAATAATGTAGTCCAGCGTAGAATTTATTATTATTGTGTCTATAATCGCCTTGAGGCATCTTTCGCTTAGAGTAGGGAAGGTGGATGTGTCCTACACACTGCGTTCTAGTATTGGAACGAGTGAGGTTCTCTCTGATCACATAATGCAGGTACCCTTGTGAGCTTTGAACATTGTTTTCCGTTGTGAGTCTGTGAGTGATGTAACAGAAGGGGAATGATTTTCGGGACATGAATATCCCGAAGCAACAGTTTCGGGAGGGAGTGAGGTTATATTCGTCATAATATCTATGATATAGCTGAGATGCTGCTATTCAAAAAGCTCAGTTGGCTCCAACTTTTCAGACGAGACACGCGACTCGAACATACGACTATCCCAGTGGCGATTCGTAGTTGGGTTTCTTATTACATTGTCTTAACCCTATACCTTTTCGTGTGATGATCACTTATTCTGTACTCAGCTTAGTGGCTTCGGGTGATTGCTAATCAGTTTTTGTGCATTATGTTTACGATATTGGTAAATACTCGATTTGATAAAGTGTAACAAAATGTTCCCAATTTGTCCCTCTGGATCACTCGTGTTATCTCGGTGTCATTCTAATACTCGTTTCGAAAGCAATGAAAAGCTGTGGCACAGCCACAAACAAGGGTTCCTTCCTTTTGAGTCTGTCTCGTCAGTTTCTACGAACGCATTTCTCCAGGAATTAAATTGCTAAGTTTTCATTCAGTGAATCTTAATTGCCCATACGTAATTATAAAAGATGCGGTTTTTATGTTTTGGAAGTTGTTGCAATTGAAAGGCTATATGTAAATAAACCAGGAGAATGGATTGGTTATTTAATCACTGGACATTTTATACGTGTTAATACTTAGAAGTTTAGGTGTTTATTCAGTGCGCGTGTTGTGAAGCACTTTAAATTCAGTTAGTGGGAAGCTAACAATTCACGGCAACGATCGTTTTGGTTAAACAATGAAATGCACTGATGAATGTTTCCCGCAATACTTGACGGTGAATTAACATTGTTTTCTGTTCTTTTGGTGCTTAATGTATTTGAAACTAAAACCTTATGATTTGGATTTTATTGGTCCCCAGAATTCAAATTGGGATTGCAATTACTGCATGCGATAAATATACAAATCAGATATTAGGATGTACTGATTTATTGGTTTTAATATTTTGAACTTCTTGTATAATATTTACCTTGCAATGATTTCAAAAGCTTGATTAATTTGGAGTCAAAGCATAATATGACAAATTGTGTACACTAGACCAAGGTGCACGGTAAAGACTGATGCATCTAAATTTGCATTTTTGATTAGTTTTAGATGCAATTCAGATTCGTCTAAACTCCGCTTCTAATTATATAAAATAGGATTAACTTTAAGTTAAGTTTGAGTTAAATTTTCTTGCCATAAGATTATTTAGTTTTTACAGTGTCAGGCCCAAAAGCGCTTTGATTAAAAGTTCGGAACATAATCACGTATACGATATATATTATGTGTTAAAACTAAATCTACCTTCGTAATTGCACATTTGACGTAAAAATCTTATTTTTAGCTTTCGAAATTTTACGGAAGATTTTACGTGCAAATAGTTTGCGTATTTTGAACAAACTTAAAAGTTGTTATTACCTATTAAAAATGTCTTTTAAGTATGAACTTTTGCGCGTTAGGTGAAGCGCGCATTTTGTTTAGTATGCAGACTTTATTCTGGGAAAGTTTGGAACTTTTTTCATCACAAAATTCCAAAGAAAAACACTCATTTTAAATTCTGGGAATTCTAATTCAAGCATCTGAATCCCTGAATTTCAAGAGCTATCAGAACTTGGTGGTAGGATTTTTATTGATTGCACCTATTGAGACAAGACTTGACTTGTATATAGAACACGCATAGCTTATCCTATTTGCCCCTTACTTCTTGAACTACTTTCACAACTAGTGAGATTAAAAGTCAAGCGAAAGCTCAACTGAATACAGTCTTAACTCTTATATATATATCCACAAAGAAAACGCAGCATAAGATTTAAGATTTCATTAGTGTTTATAATTAAATATTTTTTAATTACAGGAGCGGGTGAGCAGCCACGGAGGTTCTTTAGGTGCCATAACAACAATTGGAACAGCTGCCTCTGGTGGAACTGCGTCTTTTACATCAGCACCACGGATGACACCAACAACTGACTTCCAACCACCTTACTTCCCACCACCATTTCCTACAACGCAACAACAAATAGACTTCCATGCTGCTGCTCATCTCACCGCTACAGGGAGTGATCCATATTCTCAGCTCAACTCCCTGCACCAACAGCATTATCAAGTTAGTACAATTCAATTGCATGCATGTCATTATTTACCTGCTAGAGTGCATCTACATATTTGATTAGTCCAACTAACTTGTAAATGCTTTTGTGAAAAATATTGTCAGTCATAGAAATCATGCAAATTGTTAATTACATTCCACAAAGTCTAGCCTTTTTTAAGATTATTTTTAATCAATTCAATTTTAAATTTATCTTGGCTAGTAAAATGTGTTTCAGATTAGTTTAAATCTCCTTCCTGAGATGCATTTATGTTTATGGACAATACCCTGTTTCACACTTTAGATGCGTCTTATTGTTAGATGCGTATTGTAAGAATTGATTCGTTCTAAAGAAGGTTAATCTTATCTTATTTTGTATAATTGCAAGGTGTAGTTAGCATGCATCTTAAGTGCAACTAAAACGGATCTAAATAGCATTTACAATACATCATTTTCTGATGCGAGTAAGATGCCTACTAACAACCATCATAATTACCAATACAAAATATGATTCGCATATTGGCACTTGAGATGCTTTGAGTTTTTACAGTGTGCTCACGTGCCTCAGATTGTTTTCCAAGTTTGATGCTAATGTGCAAATGTGCATGGTTTCACACCCAGTAAATACTTTATTGATAGGGTCATCAGTTAGCAGCACAACGTTCTCCTCACGAAGTGATAAGACGAAGCGATGGAGAAAGTATTCACGTCTCAGCAACATCGAATATGCATGCCGCAGCAACTGCAGCCGGCTTCTACGAGTCCAATCGTAGAGAGTACACGATTCGGAGAGCGGATGTCTTGGTTCCGGCGGGTCATGTTTCTATCGATGGTCAGGACTCCCTTGTCATTCACAATGCCATATCAATGGACGATGGACAGGTTGGTGCTGCTACATCTCCGTTTCTCATTCCACACTTGATGGTGAGGGTATGAATGTGTGTGTTTGAATGAAGAATGGCAGAGCTTTTATGTAATTTATATTATACCTATGGACTTCACATTTAACACAATATTCGCTTACAATACTATAATAGCATACTATGATACTGTGTAATTATACTTGCAGCGATTCTGCAACTGTTGTGCTTGTAATGCATTATATACATACCTATGTGTAGTATTTTAGTGGAGGGTTTTGGGGACTTAGCAACAAGAAACGTATCTAATTGCCGTTATATGTACACCGTGTCTGTTATATATCCGCACAAGTTTTGGCTCCTTTAGTTGAGGTCCTGCATTTAAATTCCATACTTTGAATTGCATCAAATCTACGAAAACCACCAATTATTAATTTTTCTCATGATTTACCTTTCCGTTGGAT
>JAAXYX010000169.1:0-58191 GCA_036851915.1 Ptenothrix huangshanensis | reverse complement strand
AGGTTTCTAAGATTCCGGTTGAAGCCAATCATGACAGAGAATCATAATGTGCGAATTATTTCTGTGATTGGGAAATTATCAAAAACTCGCAATTACAGATACCAGCAATTTCGAGGTAATAACTTCTTGCGACGTCCTATTTATAGTGTCAACTACAACCATGATAAGACGAATTCCTAATTCCTTCATCAAATCAACATCATCACATTGTCAATATACATATAATTATATTACATACTATCAAAAACGTAGTTTTTTGTTCCTCGCTTCGCTCGGAATGCTAGGTTCAGCCCAGGGGCGTAGCTGGGATTTAATTTTGGGGGGTGCTGAGCAATGTTAAAGCTGGTTATTTTTAAATTTTCGTGCCATTATATCTAGTGTAAAACCCAAAATTTGAGGGGGGGGGGTGCTTCAGCACCCAAGCACCCACCTCAGGCACGCGCCTTGTTTAGCCCATCCATCGGGTTCGTTTGATAGCAAAAAATGCGAATGGAAGTACCTATTTTGAGATGCATCAGCCTCCATCCATTCGAATTACGTTTGTAATTTGAAATTCATTAATATAATTAGGGTTATTTTAGCATAATTTGCTAAAATTACATTATGTAATTGGAATTAGTAATCGTTAATTTCAATTAGTGTTAGTTTATTGTAATTAGCATTGATAATTGGATTTAACGCTGATAGTTGCGGGTAGGGTTTGATTGTATTTTGCACTGACAACTGGATTTACCGCTGATAGTTGCAGCCAGGGTTTGATTGTATTTTGAATTGATAATTGTAATTAGCTTTATTTAATTATTTTTACATAATAATTGCAACTAGTTTCAGGCATGATCCGAATTTTTGCATAATAATTTTCCTGAATTTCAACTCAGTAGTCCAATCGGTCCCTCAACCGATTTTGGCAAGTACAAGGATATCATTCGAAATAAGGGAGAGAGGAGTATTATCAACAATAAATGTAATGTGGCCCAACAAAAAGGGAATTAAAATTACAAAAATTGGGTAAAAAAACCCCGTTGTTCAAGTTTTTTTAATTGGAACAAGATTTTTGGGACTTTGTCAAAGTTTAATTTCGTAATCTATGGTGTATTATAATCATGCCCTGCCATTATTTTTATTTTTTAAAATCTAGTCCGTTATAGGATTAGGAATAGGTTTGATCGATAGGTATGTACATTATAGATAAGCTCTTGTTGCTTTTATATAAATTCTGCTATAACTCTCTTCGTAGCAATGTAATTAAAATTGTAATGTTTTTACTGTCAAACCTCACATCGGCAATCACATTGATTTTCACAAACATGCCTAGCGGAAAAACCACTCTGGCACTGGCTACTCTGTCACTAAATTCTGAAGTGAAAATTTGAATATACATATAGAATTACGTAGGTGAGAAAAATCAGTTTAATAATAGCAATAAGCGATGATTTTCATTTTTCTTTTTATCCTTTCAAAAATCGCGAGGGCCCTAGTAAGTGTTTCTCGGACATAAAATGTCACTCTGTCTAGCTTTTCGATCCCAGTAGAATCATATACCTAGGTATTTTTCGTTCATTTCTTTCCACCTCTGTACATAATCTATAGTGTAGAATGCATTTATTGCAGTTTGCTCATACCATAGTTAAAAATGAAACGCATTAAAATTGTTTTTGAAAGTAATTATTTATAACGTAACGAGAGCGTAGTTATACTTATTTAAAGGGCAATGTTGGATTAGATGGATTGGTTGTCCAAATTAGGAAGCGATAAAAAATCAAGTAGAAATTGGGATGACGTAATGGCGCTATGCAGTGGAGTGAAATGAGTTGGTTTTTGGAAGGTAGTTGGTCTTGGTATTGGTATGTATGTAAGTAGGTACGTAGGTAATAGTAATAGTGAATAAATAGAATGAATATTTAATAATAAATAATTTAATACTCCAGTAGAAGGGAAGAAAATGGGCCGAATGGCTAATGGGATAGATGGCAGTGACATAGAAGGGACAAATACGGGCGTGTTAACATTCAGTGAGCATCAACAACGATGATGAGGACATGAGGAGTAGCAGCAACATTTTTGTACTTACTTTACATATTTACATTTGCATTTACTTGCCAAAGCCAAAGGGACGCATAGCAGTAGTTTAAAGGAAGGAATGGACAGACAGAGACAGATACGGGGACAAACATACAGGCAGATGGACCAGAGTACCAGGCCAGGCCACGAGAACCAGAACCAGACCCAGACCCAAAACCAGACCAGCCAGGCCACTTATCACTGCCGAACGCAGCATCCACAGTCACAGCCACAATCCTTTGAAGCCATCATGACTGAAACACTGAAACTGAATGTCGTGGATGAAACGCCGTGAATGTTGAAGGTGCATCCTGCATCCCTCGTCGCGTCTCATCTTCATCTTCATACCCATCTTATCTAAATCTCAAATGGATGTCAGTCACAATTCACATTCACAGTATCCCTATTACTACTCACTATATCATATCTTGCTACATTTCCAAATTAATTCATCTATATAGCTATTTACTTATCTACGTACTCAACTTCATCTCAGCTCATCCGCATCATCCGCTTTTGTCCCTATCAAAGTATCAAACTTACTCCATGAGGTATATCCCTCAAATATATTGATGCCTATACCACTGATTCTGTTACCAAAGTACCACTACGACTCCTACCAATACCAACATCAGCCTACCATACCAATACCAATATACTTTCTCCTCGTAAGCCTTTTCCTCCGTTATTGATGAGCAGTACTATGTACTCAGGGTTCACACTCAAATCATCAGTTCAATTCTGTGTCCTTTCCAAGCAATTAGCAGTGTACTATTATCACAATCGGGTTAGATGATTTCTACAATCGTTTTCATCTATCACATTTGTCATCTCACCTCATCATAAACTGATGCTCTTCAATGCTATGAGAGAGGTAGACAGAACCTATACCTACATTGCTACAATCTATTAGTAAAGTTGGAATCGGGAATTGGAATTCTGCTACGCTGTAAATTCCTTTTTAGCCACCGCCACCCGGCATGAGCATAATCATTTCAATTTAGTAAATAAAGTAAATATATGCTTGGTGTAGGAGTTAACGATGGCAGTTTAAATTGTAAGTCGAAAGCAGACAGCCAGACCTAATGCCCTGGGAGCCTTGGATAATGAAAATTAAATTGACAATAATCCGTTGATGTTGATTTTAATGAAAGTGGCAATAATTTCATTAAAATAGAAACTGCTTGGAAAAACGCAATAACACAAACAGACATACGGAAGGTGTTATTATGTTTTTACTTGGTGACTGATTCGGTTTCAAAGTGTCATAATGATAGAGCGGCTCTAGTTCGCGTTGGACTTTAGTTTCGTTTTGGCAATCGTCATCAACCAGGAAAATGACTAATAATTGGAATTTGAAGGGATGACAGACGGGAGATATGTAAACAGACAAATAATTGACATGAAAGGAGATAAAAATGAGGGAATGTGAAGTGGACTGTTTGGTGTTGCTGTGTGACATGTGACTCGGAGGATACGGACCCGAAGATGTGAGATTGGGATTGGGACTGAAAAGACTGAGGATGAGGATTTGAGGATGTGAATGTGAGGAAGAATTTTTTGGTTCGCATTCGTACTGTGGCGGCACGCCTTTGGTTAACTCTGTTCTTAGGCTGGTCGCTAGAAGTCTACTTGATTCGTTTTGCTTGTTGGTGCAGAACAGATAGTGTTAGTGTACCAAAAAGTAAAAAGCATTTGATTTGGTTTTGGTTAGCTATTGCTCCTTAATACTGCAGTCAAGTGTAGTGTAAGTCAAGTATAAAAAAGTATTATGGTATTATTGAGTGAAGAATCCGAAACTCAAACTCAACTATCGCAACCAAACACAATAATCAGTTGATTCAATGAACAAATATTCCCATTTTTCCAACCGTCATTAATTAAATTAAACTTCAAAATTATATAAATGTGTGATTAATCTGTTGGAATCAACGAGTCTCTATAATATGGAGTCTGATTCTCAGCTCCTTGAGATATTAGACAATAACAACGTGAAGAATCACCAGAAATTTTGGTGCCTCATCATCGGCTATATCTCCATTTAAATCGGTACACACTTAAGTATTTCGAATAATTAACATCTTAATGTAAAAGTCAAATTATTTATTCCGCTAATGAAATGTTCTCATCTCAATCAATACTTTAAGGGCTTAAACTTTAATCTACTATCTAGTTCCATTTCACATTACACATTATGTCAGATTGCTATAAACATAAATACAAAGATTACAGGGTAAGAAGTCTAGAATTTAAAATTGCTTATGGTTAGCGAGGGAGAGAGAGGTATTGTGATTGTCTGTAATCTAAACATTAAATCAGTCGTTCCAGTAGTTCTCTTACTGAAATGAAAATGTCACTTGTGACTTAATTACTATTTAGTTTATTTTAGTCATTAGTGAATGCATGTCAGTATGGTTATAATACATAGAACATGTATTTAATTGTGGGAATTTTGATAGTTTTAACAATAGGAATTCAGAGCGTAAGCGAAACCAAAAATTATTCGTAGGTATGTGGTAATCCGCAATTTTCTAATTTCTGATGATGATTGAACTATTGTACTGCCTTTGGTTTTTACATTTAAGATGTAAGATGATTAATGATACAGTGATGAATTGGATAGTAAGGGATAGGGTAAAGTATGCTGCCCTGAAATTTGGAACAAAATAAATAAAATATAAAATAAATATTCCACGTGATCATAAATAGTAGTAGATTCAAAACGCTGGGATGTGATAAGTATAGGAAACAAAAAACAACTTTCATAGGCAGATTTACGCTACAGGAAATAACTGTAGGTCATATTAGAGACTTCGTTTATGTTTGATGCTTGTTCTTGGTAGTAGAGAACAAATTCCAGGATCCGATTTGAATTAATTTTGAATGTTGTGTACTCTTGATTGGTTTTAAAGAATGCTAGAAATTTATACAAAGGTCCCTACATTAATTGTTTTAATACATGTTAATGATCAACTGTATCTGTGTGCATTTGACATTAACTGTAAAATAAAAGGCTTCGCGAGTGAGTACTGAGTATTAGTCGCTACTTCTGTATATGTTTGGGAGGACGGGGACAAAAAAAGTATATGGAATGACGTATTTTATCATGATTGTTACTTTTGATTTTCAATAATACCTCCAGTTTAGTTCTGCCTCTCTCTCTTGTTGAATTTTAATTTGTTCGAAAATACTGAAACCGTGTTAACTTCTGTCAGTTATATAAATAATGCAACCAGTGAAAATTATCCTGCTTAGGAATGACATTTTATTAATTCAGTTTTGTTATGAATCAAATCAAAATTGTCAACTTTTAGTCTGTTAATTTGTATTGACTACTCAAAGCTGTCGGGATGATTTAATTATGTAATCCGTTGTGACCAACCGTCAACGGAAATTTAGTTTGTGAATATACTGTATATATCAATTATATTTTTTAAAAGTGGTGTCGGGCTTAATTCGAAATAATAGTTGCAACCTATTAAAGCTATTGCGCAAGGTCTACGGCACATATTTGAATATGTTTCAAAAAATTAATCAATTTGTTGCACAGCAATCGTCAGTGTTCCGAAGATCCGAATTTAGGTATACTACTTACTGGCTATATTTCTATGGGTCTCTCTACAAAACAAATTGGTGGGGTAAATATTTGCTGAGGCGACTAACTATTACTACCTATTTCTCCATTTCAATTTTTGGTATATAATTTGGTGAATAAATAAGGTATAGAACCTTAGCTTAAGAACGTTAGAAGCAAACTTTGGCATGTAGAGAAGGAACAGTTGACAGCGAACACCTTTAATTCGTCCCAAATGCAGTTCGTGTCGTAAGCTGTTTCCTGGGATTTTTGTAATTTAATTTGCCCTTGTCCCTTGTATATTCTTTGGATTAGTCTAAAGGTGATGTTATGTATTTGTCTCTTATAGTTGGTGGGATGTACTTATAAATACAGTTTTTATATTTTTGGATGAGGATGATGCTACACACATCTGATATTTTCACGCTGAATGAATAATGCGGCGTTGTTATGCACGGAACATGAATAGATTTCAGGACAAGTTTTCTTTATGAGAGTCTGTGGTGAAAGTTGCAAAACTGTGGAGAGAGCTAGGATAAAGGAAAGAGTCGAATCTCCGTAGTGTTTGGGAACGTGCATGCATACGCAAAAAAGATTGAATCGGAATTCAAAGCGGCTGTTCTAGACTAGGTCAACTTCCGACCGAACCGAAGTGCAAAGAACCCAGTGAAGTAAAATGAGCTGCTGAGGAAGTATGAAAGACGAAACGCGAAGAAACGTTGAGATATTGTAGCGAGTTTTTTCGAATAGAAGAATCTAATAGAAATCTCTACCCGTAATAAATAGGTGCCTAGATGCATGGTTTTGTGTTACGCATTTACTTTCACGTATAAATATAATCGGTCCAATGGAATATGCAGTGTATGTACAGCTATTTTGAGATCGAGGCTAGCAAATGAGCACGTGGTTTACGCCAATCTTGCCTTTGAACGACTGTCTGGCTCTGGCACTGGTTCTTCTCTATTTATTGCTATAACTTGTGTCTAAATCTCCGATTTCCGAATCCGAATCCCATAAGAGTTCAAAATCTAAGGATATCCAGACTTTAAAAGTTGCAGACGCAGGGCGTTGTTTTATTTTTAATATTTTGCAAGCTATAAGATATTGGTTTTTAATGTGAGTCAGCGTTAAGATGTCAGTTTCGGATTTGTGAGGTGTTGTACACTGAAAAACTGTTAATTAGTTGGTTCTCCTTGATTGATTACTGTGCTGTTTATTATTTAGATTAAAGAACAATGACACTGGGAAGTGGATCACATGCGGAATCTGCCATGGCGGCTTTTGCAAGACGCCAGGGTCAGTTGGATACCTGGCGGGAATCAGACACTGCCAAAGAGAGTTCGGATATACGAAATCGACCTAAACGTGTTAAATTTGCAGACAAATGCATTTTTCAAGCCGCCTGTGCTTCAAATGATAAAGCTCAAGTTGCGAGAATGATACATGATGGTTATGACATCAATGCTGTAGATGAAGATGGAATCACCGCTCTTCATCAGGCAAGTCATTTTTACCTTGTAACGGGCTATCCAATCATTTGACCTCTTGCGTATACTTCTGGTAGCCTACCTGTGACATGTGCTGATAGTTGCTCGACGGTGTTCACATTTTTGTGTTTGTGGTTTTATAATATAATTCTATTACAATTTTATTGCAGGCATGCATCGATGACAACTTTGAAATGGTTGAGTTCCTACTTGACAATGGGGCTGATGTCAATATCAGTGATAATGAAGGATGGACACCATTGCACGCTGTGGCCTCTTGCTGTTATGTATCAATTACGAAGTAAGTTCTTGACAGAAATTTCATGTAAATATTTCATGTTCTACGTCCACGCTCATGAAAACTAACTAACGTTATGAACAAATAAGTTTAAAAAATAATAAAAATATAAAAAAAATTTCTTGCAATGTAATGCAAACACATTGATGTGAAGTTAATGAATTAGCTAATCATAAAATCGTGATGAAACGTACATAGATGTAACGACTTGAACAGAAACTGCCACCTTAATCTCCTGATTGTAAAACACCCATTGAAATATTTATAATTTTTTCAGATTATTGTTAGAAAATGGAGCCAATGTAGTGGCGTTAAATAATGACTGCTGCATACCATTAGATATTTGCAAAAGTGAAGAAATTAAAGAATTGTTCAAGCAAGATATCAATAGTAAAGGTGAGTCGATGAAGGAGGAAGATATTATTTAATACAAGATGCAATATTGCTTAAGACCATACTAGATTAAGCTAAATCTTCGGGCAAAAATATTTCGGTGTTGAAATGTCAAAAAGTTAGTACGATGAATACGAGCTTATAAACCATTTTATTTGTACAGGCATAGATCTAAATGAAGCTCGTCATGGTGAGGAAATTAAGATGATGGAAGACGCGAAGAAGTGGATTTCTACTGGTGTTTATCAAGAAGAACCACATCCCACCACTGGAGCTACTGGATTGCATGTTGCGGCTTGTAAAGGATACATAAAAGTCTTGGAGTGAGAAGATATTTTAAAATACCTTAGATCTACAATTTACGCGTCAGTTTGACTTGTAATTTACGTATGTGAGGTAAATGAGTATTTTTATTTTTAGCTTGTTAATCAAAGCCACTGCAAACATCAATAGCCGTGATGTGGATGGATGGACTCCTTTGCACGCAGCAGCTCATTGGGGTCAAAAAGAAGCATGCGAAGTTCTTTTAGAAAATATGTGCGATATGAGTATTAAGAATAACTGCGTAAGTTGTTTAACGTTTCGATACTACTCCTTGTCTTCTAATAAGCATTTTTCAGTACTATAAATGGAATGCAGGTGAAGGTTGAACGGTATATCAAAGGGATCACTGAAAATCTATTAAAAGTATTTGTAAGCATCTTGTCTTTAAATGATATGATTTGAAAAAATCAGTATGTACCTATAATGTAAAGCAAACAAAAAATCCGAAAGCCAAACATGTTACTCACAATTCGTTCCTTCCAGTTTCTATTAGTGATGATTTATACCGCTTTCGATATGCTGCCTTACTAATGTAAAATGTTATTTGAATTTGAATAGGACCAAACCGCTTTAGATGTTGCTGATGACAGTGTTGTTCCTATTCTTGAAGACTTTAAGAAAAAGCATGATGTTAACAAGAATATTGAATCCATTGGCAAGCAAGCGAACATTCTTCCTCTTCCGCCCAAGAAAAAGTAAGTTATTTAGAAATTTACAAATTATTGAAATTATGTACCACATTTTAGAAAGAACAATTATTCAGTTATTAAAGCAATTATTTTCTTTTCCTTTTTAGGCCTCCAAAGGCTGTCTTTGAAGACAGTTTAACCATTGTTACCAATCAGTCGGGTCACTCTCGGCTACCTGAAACGTCTAATAGTGGATCAGGTAAGGTATCTTCGATTTGGAACACTTACATTGATTTGCTTTAGACCGTATAGCTCCTGCGTAAACGGATAGGTTTAGTAGCTTGAAGAAACTGAGAAATTTAAACGCATATATAGTTTGCTGTTTTCTTGCTAGCTGTGTTTAGCTTTCCGTGCGATGTTCACATTTGTGCAGCTTAACATTTGTTTTAAAGGCTAATTTGAATTTCAACTAAACTGAAAGTCGAAAAGTAAATTGTTGGTACTTTTACTATTTTCTTATGAGTTACTACACTGTCATTTAACATTTGTTGAAGGAAGGTTCAAAACCTTACGTCGCAAATTCAGACGACAATATGCAATTTGTGAATTTTTATGCTGGCTAATAATTTTTAAAGCAAACCAGGGAAAAATAAAAAAAAGGCTTAGTTTCCTAGTGTCAGTGTAATGTGTGTTAAAACTATTCGTAGTTGTAATCTGTTGTATTATTGAAGTTGTCATGTACTTAATATTGGATTTTGACTTAATATGACTAACACATAATTATGTGTGTTGTTGTGTCTTTCCATCGTTGCGCTTGACCTGGATAATGTTAATGCAATTTCAAGACGAAGAAGATGAATCAAATGAGGCGGCGGATACCGTGGGGGAACTTCCAGCTTCAGATACCTCTGCTCCCGCTGAATTCCCTACCATTAATAGCATTTACTCGAACGAAAATGATGATATTAGTGATGTAATCATTTCCAGTGATTCTGATGGTAATTGGTCCTATGCTATTTGTTTTGTTTTTTCTATAATTAAATCTCAATACTTCGTGCCTTAGAAGTATCACGAAGATATTATTATATAGTAATGGATTTTGCTTGGAATCCATCTACGTTCAAGGTAGTATAGATACTGTATAGTCATTGTTTAATTAAATAATCAGTGTTACTCATATCGTAGTTTGTGCGCTTATTTTTTGTTTAAAATACAAATATGTTAAATGGGAAACGGGTCAGCTAGTATTTGTGTATATACCACAGCCGTTGAGTTACTTCACATTATGCGTAGTAAAGATTACGTGTGTGGCTTTTCGGATGTAGTTAACATAACACTATTTTAATTTAGCATTTTAAGGGAAATCACACTTAGAGGGTTAATTCAGTACATTGCTTCGGTGTGGTCGCGAATGGCAGTCAATATTTGAAATCTCGAACCAGTGTCTAATTCTATGAATCGATTGAGCGTATCAATGCTGCTTCCAGTGGCGGAAGTCTAATTTAGCTTTTGGAATTGCTTAAAATCCTCTATAGCACCTTCAAGAATAGAGGAGTCACTCAAGTCAAAAGCTCCAGAGAGGGAGACCGATCGTAGTTTAGTTCCTGGGCAAGCTAGCCCATCTTCGATCCCATTAGTAGGTGGAACCCCGCAGACCCTTGAGTCTCCCACCCTAAGACCTAACGTAGAAGCGGCTGTGGATGACAGTATTCCAGCATGGCGAAGAGGTGGCTCTCTAAGGACACGAACAAATGCTTGTGAGTTTACTAAAACTTGTTTGAGTTTTTGTGTTGGTTCTAACCAATTTTTTCGCTGAACTAGTAATAGACTTCTGGTATTTCTAAATCTTGGTACTTGAAATGATGAATGAAAATGAATTAATTTTTGCATTTTATTTCTAATGGTTTAACATAATTGTGATATCGTTAGTCTTATGTACTTGGTGATCAGTCCAAATCCATTTTTATTTAAGTGATTTTTGTAAAAGTCGGCAGTAAGTAACTTAGTGTAAGCGTATCGTACGGTTACAAGTGGCATATCACAAAGTAAACACTAGATCACAGTCCAAGATGTTTTCTAAAAATTGTAAAATACCTAAGTACTTTCAGTTGACAGATTTTGAACTGGGGTCCGCAATAAATATGCCGTATTCGATCGATTGCAATTATTATGCCACATGTCTTAATCTGTCGTTAGTTGGTATTCAGTCGATTCAAGTATGTATTGTATAACCCATTTACACGGTTGACGGTGACAGAGTACGAATTAGTTAGAGGGTGTAACACGTACAAATGTTAAATGAAGGTAGAAGAGAGTAGTCACATTGAGCAGTTATGGATACTGATTAAATGATCATATTTAAAACAATATTACTGAAGATTTATCCATAATACGAAGTCAATGCTCTTTTAATTATACACTCAAACCGGTTACTAAGTTAAAGCGATGCAAAGAAGAAAATCGTTTTTCGGTTTTTTAATGTTTTCTTGCTTCCTTGAATAATATTATTCTGCAAATTACTTTGCAGTATAAAACCGCTTTAAAATATTTTACCACTGATCAAAAAATTCAATGTTAAAGTTCTAAAGAATGGATCGATCAAATACGGTAGGTTAAGTTTTCGTCTGGAGTTGCTTATATGCGTCGTTTCAAATGTCCTGTTGTACTGTTTACAGCACAATTAGAGGAGAAACCCAATGACAGAGCTGCTGTTCGTCGAACAAGAAGTGAAGCATCAACTGGTTCCGATGTCACAATTAGAAGAGCCTACAGTTTCGAATCAGACTCAAAGTAAGTAAATCTAATTGAACTGTCTTTGGTTGTTGTCTAGCCCAAAAATTAAACCGATCTCGGTGGACTTTGTATTTAATATGTACCTGAGTTTTACAATTTTTTAAAACGTTCCATGAAAAAGTGTTGGCTTTTTTTGGTGTTTTTGTTTTACTTATGAATGGTTTTTGACTCTCTTGTGCAAGTTTCAGTGACATTTTTATTAGGTACTTCTTTTTTGAATTCCATGAATGCTTAAATAGGAAGATGCGTAATATCGTTTCATCAAGGCAAACGTGAAATGCATAACTTTTTTTGGGCAACGTTATTTTTGATTTTTGTAGTTTCAGTTACCATTACCATTACCAATGCACTATTGCTCGTACCTTCATCATAAATGTGTCATTCTCGTTTCTCAGTGCCAACTGAGTTTATCACAAATCACAGGAATTATCGACTTATGAATTCAAAAAAGAAGCACTATTCCAGAAGCATTAAATTAAATAATTTTCCGGAAGTCTTTGATTATCGGTCTTGGTTATGGAATCCTAATGTTAAAAAATAATATTTTGGATTTAGGTTTTATACAAGACTAACCAGTGCTCGAAATCGTATTAAAGCTATTGAAGCGGCTTCGGCTGCAATGACTGCTAATTTATCGGATCCGACAAATCTAATCTCAAACCATGATGCACCACTAATGTCATCGTCGTTGACTAACCAAAATAACCCACCTCTTCCTGCGTATAATAGTCTCGAAGTTATACTGAGGAGGTACTGTTGCTAATATATTTTATAATAATGTTTCATACTTTCGCGCTAAAAAATATTGTAGTAAATTTTAGGTGTAGGTCTTAACAGTCTGCATTTATTTTTATTATTTTCGAATCACCGCTTTATATGATTGATTTCTAACCTTTAATTTAACTTAACCGTTTTGATGTCATTTAACTTCGTTTTTGTTTTACATAATAACTATTTTCTAATTTTTTCACACGTGGTTGGGAACAATGTTTATAAATAAACCTAGTATGGTATGGAGTCACCACATATTTAGACTCTCCTCTAAGTCTAAATATCATATGGTGCCAGGTTTATTTGATTAATTTTGTCTTTCTTTTAATGACTTTCTCCGTGAATTTTTACTGTTTCCTGCAGAAAATTCAGATCAGCTTTTGACATTTGTCCTTGCTATATTTTTTTCATATTGTTTGGAGTACGTAAGGATCTAATGTCTTAAATAATTTTGACCTCAAGTTTCAGATTTTGTTTTAAACATTTTGTCAGTAGAAACAAGTATTACGTAATTATGTCAGTGCTTATTTCGTTATTGCATACTTAAAAATTTTGGATGTACGTATATTTCTTCGTACTTAAAAATGATAGACTATGGTCATTTGAAGTTGTTGCCGATAACACGGAATCTACTGTACTGTCTACTAATACCAACGCTTCGAATTTAGCGTTCTTTTTATAACGTTTTTTGCGTCGAGTTGTCAGCAAAAAGCAAGTAGTGGTTTATAGAAACCATTTTACATTATCTTAGTTTGTCATTGCTTAAACAAGTAAACTTGTTATTTTTAAAATTTAGATATTCTTAATTTGCAGTTTTATTTTAATGTCATTATCTCTGTTGTGTTGTGAAGCTGAAATAAAGGCTGATTACTATTTAATTTATGCTGTAATACTATTTGTAGGAAAGATACAGATGCTCCTCGATCCCCCCGACCAACAACAATATCTACTTCTACTCCTCAGCACCGACCCGGTGGTGCGGTTACTAGTAATCCCTCTGTTCAATTGAGAAGGTGAGTCTTCAAATACTACCGGTTTTATTTTACTTAGCAGAAATTCGACCTGCTGGACTTCAAATAAGTTTTCTCGGAAATGTTTGAGTCATTCGTCTGGCGCGGTGGATTCGTATATTATATTCAAGGCGAATGTGCTAGGAGCAGAACATTTTTGATTTTATGCATATTATGTAGTACCTATGGAATATTTTTAGTGGTTAGTAATTATTTACTTTCTTGGGAGCCATATGTTATATTGAATTATTGGGATGTGATGCACTTGAATTAATGCGAATGAAATAAGTCTTTCTCATTTCGAAAAGTTCTCATAGTACGTAATTATGGCATTTTCGAAAAATATTTGCATTTTCCACAAAATAACGTTTCTGTGCTTGCAAAATAGTGGGGATAATGGAGGCATTTCACCACCTACTCCGACGACTCCAGGGGGTACGAAGATTGGTCCAGTTTCCAAGTTCAAACAGTTTCTATTCAAGTGCGTCTTACGATTTTTTTGCTGAAAAGTGTGCCATAGTTACCGTTGCACGATCATATTTCTGCTGAACCTTCACTTCAGTCATAATTTTTGATTGTACCTGTTCACACCTTAGCGTGGAATCAGAACGCTAGATGTTATTATGTTTTGTATTAAGTCTTATGCTCGCACACTTTGTTTGGTTTTTGAACGCATGTGATTTGAATAGGTAACGATGCATGTCTGGTATTCCTTCACCTGCTATCTTCATTTACATTACATTTTTGACTTTGTCTTTGATACTGTAATTTGACGAATACTGAAACGTCTAATGTTCTGCACATTGGATGCCAACCAGTTGAGGTGGCTAGGGATCTCAGTTTTATAGTTATACTACATTAATAGTTACAATAAGTATTACAATCTTAATCGTAGTAATCTACCTACTCCTAACTTATATATATGATCGACAGAACATAAAGTTTGAATTGTAGTAACTAATTCATTGACGAGAAATTAACCTCTTATGCTATAGTATCATCTGATTTTTCTGCAATGAAATCTCTATTTCATCTTCAATATATTGCGTTTGTTATGCTGATTTGATTGCATTTTTTTCATTTCTGTTTTAGTTAGTTTTGCGCTACAGGTTAGCGGTAGATATAGTTTAGTTTTGGTATCCCCGACATTTTGCTGACTAGTTTATTTATTTCCACAGGTCTTTTGTCCCACCTGCAAGAGATGAAGAGTCGGAAACACAGAGAAAGGCTCACGCAAAGCGAGTTCGAGAAACACGAAGATCTACTCAAGGTGTTACGTTAGAAGAACTAAAGTGAGTTTTGATAAATAATGAGTAGCCTGGGCTTGATTATCCCTGTATGTGTATTTAAATGGGGTTCGGTATATCTCATGATATGCGTTTTTTGTTTGTATATTGGTTTAAATCGTTCGTGAATGATTTATTTTCAGGTCTGCCGAGCAATACGTAAAAAACAGTCAGCATGCTAATGCAACTACTGCGTCGTCTGATCCGGTGAGCATATTTTGCTTAATTTCCGTATATACTCGGGTTAACTTACGGTTATATTTAAATCATATTGAGATTGAACCTGTTCAGGCGCTTTAAGTTTGATGCTGTAGTCGACAGTGACGTGGTTGGCTGATATCTGCTAAATATTGAGTCCTACGGAACTCCGTAGATCTGAAAGAAGTACCTACATCTATCGTTAGTTCGTAAATATCAAAAATAAAATGTATGTGTAAATATTTAATCTTCAGTTCTGTTTTGTATCTTGTATTCACCAATGATAAACTTTTCATTTTTCATGATGGTATTGAATACAGAATATTACTTGCCGACACTAAGCACTTCAGTTATCTTAGCCAAAGAAATGAGTAAGATAGTATTAAAACAATTTTTTCCTGTATTCCGGAAAATTGATATGGGTGCCTGGAGCTGTTTTATAAACGGTATAAAATATTAGAGCTTCGTTAGGGACGGGATAAGTCACATCCCGAAGAAAAGCAACTCGTCCAGCACTTTCGGGACCGGGGATTAAATTTCCATCCTGATGATCCCGTCTTGCATTCGCATGACTAGTGTTTTGTATTCCCGAGTTGCGAAGGAAATTAAAACGCGTAAACAGGAACGTGCGGCGAATTTTTTAATGCAATACTCCCTAAGTTTTGTTCCAGTTGCAATATGTTTGAAAATACGAGATATTATTACTTTGAAAACAGATATCTATTTTTTGTCTTTATTAATACCCTGTCTTAAATACAGTGCATGAAGACAATCAACTGCGTTCAGTTTGTGAATGCAACCAATGTAGTATCGAAAACAAGGTTTCGCTTAAAACTTGCATTTTATGCGTGAAACCTAACAAGCACTTTGGTATGCGTATAGAATCTCTACTAATATAATTATACTAATAATAAAATTAAATTTGTATTTCGATTACCTACATAGTTTTAAAGGTCATTGCCATTGTCAAGTTTAAAGCTGACCGCATGTATCTCCTGTATACAATGCCATCACAGAACTGACAGTGTGACAAAGTTGACAATGACAAGGCTTCATATTACGTTAATGTTAACACATGATAAAGCGCGTGAAATCTGTGACTTTTTAAAAACTTAAGTACATATGTCCTTGATTACGAAATATTACGGAAATATGTAAAGCCCATCATTCGGGATAATCCCGTCGGAACGAAAAATTCTCATTCCATCTCAAATAGAGCTCTATAAAACATGTAGCTTGTATAACATTTCGCTTATTACGATAAAAGGTGTCATAATGGGTTATTTTACAGACTCCACAGTTCTCTATTACGTCAGTACCTGCTAATGTATCCACAGTTCTTCGGAAAGATGAGGATCTGTCATTAGAAAGAAGACCTTCATGGAGACTGAGAGTTGATGACTCCGATCGTAACAAATTTTCTCTAGAGGATACAAGAAATCCGATTAGTCGAACTGCAACGGGTAGTAGTGGAAACCCCGGTATTGGACATCCGTCCGATAATATAATTGCAGTCCAAAGAAGTCCAATAACAAGGAGGTCCAATAAAACCGAGTCATCCCCTGTGGGAAAACCGCCGAGACCACCGCACGAAGACAGAGAATCGCAAGTAGATGATGAAAAAGATAAAGAAATGAAAAATTCAGGTGCTCAGGGAGCCATTCTTAGGAAAAAGAAGCAAAAGAGGCGATCAACTGGTGTGGTTCAGTACAACGCAGATGTAAGTTTTGTTTGCATGTGATATTTGAGTGACTTTCAAATCAGATGTCGATATATGTACCGTAGTATCTGTCTCATTTTGTTCTTAGCATGTTTGTTTTACTGCTTTCCCCATAATTTGTGTGGAATCCAAACCGTATTAATATTTCCCTTCTAACCTTTCTGTAATTTCAGGGTGCAGATCCAGATCGGCAAGATAATGCTCTTAGTGATACTGAGGTGAGATCATGCTTTGGTAACAAAACGTCGTTAAAAAGGTGTACCAGTCTTTCAGAATACTTGCTAAAAGCAAATCAAATCAATTTGCAATTATTCCTTCCATTATCATCGTTTTCGCATAGCTGGTATTACCGTTTTTTATGACGAGGTATTAAGTAATTACTAGATTCCTTATGAATAATTCTCCCATCACCACGATCCTTCAGTACTATGTACGTATATCTCCCTCTTACATACATTTATTTATCCATCGTACCCCTTATGAGACAGTTATAATATCTAACTACGTAAGCATTTCTATGACGAATATTATCCAAGTTGGCATACCGACTTCCAGCATCTTTTGCAGCTACGCTACGGCAGAGTGCTATGATTTACGGTAGGTATTCAACCATTTCTGTGTGATTGAAATGATCATTTTTGCCGTCAAGACTTGTGATGAGAAATAGTGCATAGATGTTAAAGGTAGTAAGTTTGGAATACTTAGTCGTGTGTTTTCGTTCATCCACTCGCAAACCCAGAATCATCCTTTGGAACTGTGTATGCCTTGCCGTGACTAGTGGTAGCACTATTTTGTGGATGTGTTTAAAAAAAGCTCTCCTTTTCTGGGATAAAATGTCATGGCATGTTTAAATTTATTTGTTCCAAAAATAGCTCTAAACACGTTCATGAGATGAGGTGCGCAACAAGGTTTTCTCTTGTGCATTTCGCTGTGATGCGCATCTCAATGGGTCTTGTGCATCCGTTCACTAAAACTAACAAAGATTGGTGGTGTGAAGTTATTTAACCGAACGAAAAAAAATATATTTCAAGGAACGAGCTGAACTATGAAACAGATTTTGACTGTTGGTTTTAAGTAATAACGAATTATATCATCCTTTGATCTTCGTTTTGCAATTTGTGGTTGCGGTGGCTCGACTTCTGGAAGTGAGGTATATGGCCCAGCTCTTCTTCCCTCTGTATTTGATTTATTCTCTTTCAAACGAGTCGTGAGAAGTCGAGCCGGGCGGACGAATCCTAAGAAACGGAAATCAGCGGAGTAGTACTTTTCATGTTTAAGCTAAAGCTTATATACAGATAGATATCCACGTCATAAGTAAATTTCTGAAGTTTAAAATTCCGATGGGTTGAATTTTGTACTCGTTTCTGCTAAATGTTTCGTTACTGTTTATCCCGCCCGCATGTTCGAAATATTGGAATGACATACGTGACTTAAATGGATTTATTTTTACCATAACCTCATTATAGAAGTTATTTCTCTCGTAACAAAAGCAGCCCAATCGAATATCATGGATGTAGGTAGACATTTAGGAGAAAGCCATTACTCCGTTTTCAGTATTTCGTTGCTTGCGATTCTGTGGGCATGTTATCCTTTTCATTTCGGTACCTTCTCTCTTTTGTCTAGTTCAACCGATGGGCGCCCTATCTGAGCTATAGTGGAAGAACTTGATTGGATACAGAGTTCCTTATCTGTTCAATCTATACACAGCCAGGGACTAGGAACAATGTCTGATAAAATTTCTATGTTAATAAATACGGAATAGCGAAATATTCTAAAAATGTGACAAAAAACTGCCTACTATGGGTAGTCAATTCTAGTTCGTGTTTTTGTAAGCGTTGACGTTTAATAAACTTCAACATATTAGACGAGTAAACGCTATATGAAGGAAGACAGTACACGATGCTAGTTGCTAATAGGGAGGTTTAGAAATGAAAGCACTATTCATCATTATTTAGCTTGTTTATGACTGCTTATGAGACATGAACGGTTAAATTGATGAGTTGAAACAATTGAGCCAAACAGACTCACAGCTCATGAACTCATACAAAGAATTACGTAATGTAGACCTCAAGTCGAACACAGACGTCTCAGAAAATTCAAACGTGAAGAAAAGACGGTGTGGGTACGTACGCATAAGGATATATGGTAATGGCTTGCTTAGGACTAACTAGTATTACTAGAATTACCAACTGTAGACTCAGTGCTATGTAGTTATTGTACAGAAGTGGAGAAGAAACTGAGAAAGATAGGAGTGTCACACTTGGCACGGTCCATATAATTTTTTGGCAAAGTCTTAAAACCCGACTTCCTTTGTGGATATGATCCGTACTGTTATGCTGCTATGTTTGCTGTGTTCTACTGGGAAATTACTGAAAGGTTTTTGTAGCTTTGACTTGTTTTTCTCTTGGCATGCTGAATTTAGCATCAGTTTCATCGAATCCTCTGTTTGGTTTCGTTCGCTTCGCATCCGCTCTTGCTCCTTCCAGTTCTTTAGTTCAATCTTCCATTTCTCATTTTTCTTGTCATATTGGAGTCGGAAGTCTACCTTCTGTTCTTGGTCTGTTCTTTAGTTTTCCGTGAACGAAAGGATTGTAAAGAGATTTAGAAAATCTTATTCAAGCCGTATGTACTCGTTATTGTGCTCGGATTTAGAGTTCATCGGTTGTATGTATTGACTGGAAGCTATTTCAACGACTTGCAGTTTCAGTTTCTTCGTTGTAATTGCATGTGAATCCATAATTTATTGTTTGTCACTCACGTTTTTATCATTTTACCCTGTTCGTTAAAGTTTTATGGATTTACGCAATTCATTGGAGTGTTTCACGTCATCCTGTTGCTCCGTCCTCTTCGCTGTCTAAAATATCATTCAAAATGCCAGGAAGAATAGCCACGTTGAGGGAAAATTTGCGTGCTTTTTGGAAACGATTTACACGATTTACATCTGATGCCGCCCTTTTGATAATCAAATGTCTGGGGCCGGTTTGAAACTGCTTTGTGCTTTTGTAAACAAGATCGGCATTCGTTTCCTCACACATTGTTGCGTTCAACGTGGAATGTGGAATGTGCCAATTAGACATTCTGGTGTTGAAACGAACTGGCTGGAGTTGAGATACGCATCTTGAAATTCTCAAGCTTCATACAACTAACTGTAACTGTAGGGAAGTTCCAGCATAGGAAAAGCTGTGAATAACAAATCATCAGAATTAAATTTGTGACGTAGCGGAGAAGATTTGTCCCAATTGGAAATAATGTCGTACTACTCGGGTAGACCACCTCCGCGCTCCCGATATTCTGTTCCGTCAGCATCCACCTCTTCCTACGGTAGTGATAGCCGGTCTCACTCCGGTAGCAGCAGTAGTAGGTACACTCCAAAAAATTACTCTGGATTAACTCCTACCTCCTATGGCTATGACTGGGGCAGTTCCATGTCAACTAGCCCATATTCATCGTCCACGAAAGGGACTACTGGGTCAAGTTATATTAGCTCCTATTCTTTGCCTCGGTCCTACACTGCAAGAAGAGAGCCTGGAATTGGGAATTATGGAGGAAGTGGGCCATCCAATAAGAGTAGTTACTATTCGAGTCCATCCTCCGTGACTGGTAGCTATTTGTTAGGTCATTATTCTGTTGTACCGGTAGTGAGTAATCCTCAAAATAATAGTTCAAGTAAATACTACTATAGCCCAGGATCAGGCTCCAAGACAACGACGTCGGGTTCAGGTTCCGGTGCCAATAATAGACCATACTCAACGTCACTGAGTAGTAGTAATTCCTTTGGATCATATGATACTAAAACAAGGCGACGAGCCCCGTCACCTGAATACATTCAGACTAAACAAAGGCAGCTTCAGAGTCGACAAGACGACGACGAGAGGAATGCAACACCGACTCGTCAAAACTGTGATGTTACTAGTAATAATAGTAAGAATAACAATAATAATACTAATTCTAAGAGCGGACAGACTAGTCATCGTGGTTCACGAACAGACATCGCTATTCCAGCCAATGAGAAGAAAAGCTCCAGGAAATCTCTGTCAAAACGATTGTCATCCAGTCTCAGTTCATTAGCTATTTCCCTTGGATCACTCTCTAATTCCAAATTATCTTCTCCCTCAGCATCGTTCTATGATACCGAGAATGATGATTGTGAATACGATGATGACCCCTTTTCAGATAGTGTAAGTTCATCGAAAAGTGTAGTTTCTTAATGTCCTCATGTGTGGTCCGTTTAAATGGGCCTAAGCTTCCAAGTTCAAAAACGCCGTCATTTTCATTTTGTTTTCATTAATTAATTCGGTGTTTGCTGTTACCCACAATTGAACATTCCTTACTAGAATGCAAGCGTGCCGTCATTAACATAATTTGTTTTGGAAGAGTTGAGTTGTTGCATGCATGTAGCAGAGAGTTCATCATCAAAAGTTTTGCCCCATATTTCGGAAGAAAGTTTTTACTAGTATGCAATGCATTTTTGCACGGAGTACGGAGAGCCAACCTATTTGTAGTCATGAAATGCAATTAATAATGTCAACATAATTCATTTAGATAGTTGTGAGAGGCTTATTTTATGTGTAAATTATTATTTCACAGGTTGGGTCAGGGAAGGGTAGCGAGTTATCTAATGATTATGATCAAACGGGCGCGGATTCTTCACGAAGTGAAAACGGAGTATCAAGTCGAATAAATTATAGGAAGGTAAGTAGTCTTAAAATAAAATGTAACTAGCGTGTAGCGCGCCTCACTTCCTCTACTCCTGTAAATACACACCGGTACAGGAAACGAACGCGAGTATTTGTAGTAGCACCTACCTATGAACCCTAATTCTGTGTATGCACCCGGCTGCTATTAGTGGACCCTAGCCTTGTGTATGATGATAAGCCATTTTTCGTCAACAAAATTGGTTCATGGATTTGTATACTTTGCAGAGTACTTTAGCTTATTTTGCGATGCTCTCAGCAGTAGGTACATTTACTTGTTCACCGTGCAAAACTCAATATCTATTCGAAACGCTATCCGTTTTTTGAGTTGTTTAGTGTTGCGTCTTCTACGACGATTTAAAAATGTGGGCAAAGGCGGGATCACTTTTAGCAATATTAGGGCTAGCTGGAATGAAAAATGAATTGATGATTAACAACAATGCGCAAGTTGTACAGTAGTATCGTTAGATTAACTTTTAACAAAAGGTAACAAACATTTGCTCAAAATGTGACGATTGATTTCGATTTCAGACTAAAATTCCAATTTAATATAAATTCCCTCCTTATTATTTGACTTTGCTGACATTATCATTGTTTTACTAGCTATACGAGGAAATTTTGAAAGAAAATCAGTTACTTAAATCACGTTTGACACGGTATGAAGAGGAAGTTGCCGATCTGAAAACCAAATTGGACAAAGTTTCGCAAGCTGTAAGTCATATATCGTTTATTCACTATGTTCTGTTTTTTACTGATTATGATTATTGTTTATGATTCTAAGGATCAAACAATTTGACAGCGAATTTAGCATAATGCTTCTACATTGCTGTGAAGGCATTAGTATCAATATTATCCCTTGTTGTGTGTCAGTGGCATTGTATGAAATAAAACCCCCATTCTTAAATATAATGGTGTTTGCTTCGTATTAAATTACAGGCACCAAGAATCGGTGCGGATGAGTCAGAAAAGAGAGAAAAACGAGCTCTTGGTAAGACTTAAATAAAATGCGAAGTCATTATTCGCATAATATCATATAATTATTAGTATATGGCCTGTGAAGAGGCAATATGACTTAAATCCAAATGTATCAAAAGGCAAGAATGCTTAAATCCAAAGCGATTTAAAAGCAAAATGGCCTAAATCCATTAGTTTAAATGTTGATTTAGGTCATTTTAGCTTTTATGCCATTTTGGATTTAGTGCATGTTGGTTTTAGCTGCACTTGGATTTAGGTTATTTTGGCTCTTCACCGACTGTATGTATATTATATATGAAAGGTTATGTTTCAACGTAATGTGATTGCACGTGTTAGACAGAACTTATAACGTGTGGGTGTTTAATTTTACAGAGTTAAAAATGGAAGCTATGGAACTAGAACTACGGGTAAGTAACTTTGTATGTGACAGTAGTTGTGATTATTATGCTAATTTTATCTCTCAGACTTTAGTAGAACATGTTCTTTACAATATCTTGATTTGTACCTGTCATTCGACAAGTCGTCAGATGTAGACGAGATGAAAAATGTGAAAGTCGTGACTTATTTCGTCTGAGTTTATGTTACTTACGGTCTTCAGTGACATTACGTGTTTTATTTTTCATATATATTACGCTACTCCCATTACCACTTTTTTGTATTTAGCAAATGCAAAAGTTGAAGTTGGAAAATGAAAAGATGCGGGCTGAAAATCGAGCCTTAACTCGTAAGAACCGTTACAAAAATGTTTTCTTGATTTGGAAAATAAAGCGTGACCGTTATTGCATTTAAAAGTGGTTCTTATACTGTTGGGCAGGTGTTGTTTCCAAATTGAGTGCAAAGGGAGGTTCATCTTCGTGAACGAGATTTTCACTTTCCCCTTTCTGTTATAGGTATAGAATTATCTACATTGTTAGTGTGGTCTGCTATTCTGTGTGTATTTTTAAGCTATGCCTGTTTTCCAAATTGTCTTCCTGTTTGTACCCTAAAAATAATGTTAATCTATAAATATGTCAGGAATTTGCTTCCTCTGCAGTAACGTTCGAAGCTCAAGTCTGAGTGCTTGAAAAATTTAGATGGAATGTCTTGCGTTGAATTTTATGGATTTTTTTGCATGTTCGCATACCACTGATGCCGTACTTTTTTTATACGGCTATTACTATGGTTAGTTATTGGTTTCATTTCATTAGAAGGTTTAGCATGTTTGACAAGTGACGGTTTGTTTTTTCATTCACTTCTACAGGCTCGGTGTTGATGTAGTTGTAAAACTTGGCTTTACAAGTTCAAGTGCATACTAACTTAGATGAATTGTAATAATTCGGAGATAATTCAGCAGTAATACAAAAATAAAGTTTTAGTGCATTTTATGTGAAATATAACGGCACGATGTGGGTTCAATTTAGTTATAGATGCACAAAGTAATATTTTTTAAACATACAAATCAACATACGAAGCCTTGAATCTAGTATACACTCATACTTCTAGTCACCTACTATTTTAATAACCGAGAGTAGGCGTGTTGTGTTATGTATTTACGCTTTTGTGTTCCAAAATCCTGTTTTGAGGTAACTACGATTTTCCAAGGTTGTTTTAGTGCTCACGTGATAAACGATTTTTAGACTTACACTTCACAGCCACGACCTACTAACCAAATTTTTTAAAGATTCAGTTAAATGTATGTACCTTTACATTTATTTGAATTTACTGTGTTGATTATGTTTTAAAATCTTGCTATACTAAGGTTTGGTTATTTTTATATTTTTGCTTTAAAAGTTTGGTTGAATATAATAATTAATCAATGAAAGAAAAGCAATTTTCAAGACGGTGAGAATGAATTAAGTAAACATTGATTTTTTTTTACAATCTGCAGGAAGTGCGCCATTTGAAGTCCGAAAACCAGAAAATACGAGATGAGAATGGTGCCTTAATTCGAGTCATTAGTAAATTGTCTAAATAGATTTTACTAGAAGATTACCGAAACAAATTCACCGGAAGATTCTTCAGTTCTGTTTAATATAGGGAACGAAACGGAGCTTCTTACAGATCTACAATTCGTTTTACATGATCATGTGCGGTTTAAATCCAAAACTAGAACTAATACCTGTATTCTTTTAAGGAGACATTCAAGATAGCCTTCGCTCGATCAATCCTTCTTGGAGTTTTTCGTCTGGTTTTTTGTGTTTCGTGAATCTAATCGTTTGTCACTTAAGTTTGCAAAATTGGTATTCAGATTCAGATGGAGTGAAAAGCTAAAAAGAGCATAAGAGTATTGTTTATTCTGTTTTTGTCCGCTCTTCTTGAAAGCACTAGAGCAAAAGATGATAAAATTATATGAGTAACATGATGTGAAGACTTGAAATTAATTTTAGCGTGTCGATTAAGGCACTACATGCATAAGTACTAGACGTTACCTATTATATTCGTCTCCCACTAACATTGTAAATGTATACTGATTTTTAGCTAGATATTACATAGTGATTATGTAATTATTGTTATATGTATTGCAATAATTGTACGACCGAACCTATAATTATAGACAACGATTAATCGCAATTTATCATTAAGCTGTTTTATTGAATGTATTTTTAATTTTTTGTAGTGCTCATGTGTATTACCATGTATTTGAGACAGAAAAGAAAACACATAAAACACATGATGAAGATAAGAGGAAACCCTTTTGTAAAGATACATTACATGCTGATGTATCTCCGCAAGTTTATAATCATACACACATACATAATGTACACATCGAGATATTCATAATAGTAATACGCAATTTTATCAAATGTTTTAAATAATTGTAATACCTGTGTAACCTAACTAGTAGATTGTAAAACCGTGTTCGACTATGTGCTGGCTTTGCGTTGTTTTTAATGCACGTTGTATAATAGCTATATTTGCTATTCGTACCTCCTATTTTAACCCGTGCTCATATTTTAATTTCGTTTTTCAGGGTCATTCAATGCTGTACTTTATCTACTATACGCTTTGTGTTTTTATTCTGCTTTGAATTCAGATGAAGTTTGGCCGCCTTGGGGAAGTTTTGGAAATTAAATGCTTCTTTTAACTGTGTAGTAATAATTATTGTTGTCAGTTTTACTTTAGATTTGCTCTCCTAAAATACTGCTACTCTGTATGCATATTTACCTACTTGATCCACAATTATCCATATTAACGCTGTCGTGTCACAATTATCTTGTTTGCAAGTGTGTCAAAATGCTCCTTTTGTTGTGAAACGGATGGGCTTGTCTAACTGTTGAACTATGTGAGTAAGTGAGCGCAACTTCCATATTAATTCTGTAATGAAATAATGAGCATGTAAAAGGGAAAGGAAAAATGAAAATCAGTTACTGATAGGGACGATAGAATGTTGTTCATTGTTTTGAAGTTAATAGTTTAACCAATGTATATAAACAAACAGTTGTAATGGCTTTTAATGGGTAAGTCACATCCAGAGAAAAATAAAACAGTTGTTTTACGAGGGCCTGATTAAAATTAGAGTACCTGTAACTTTAACACTGCCAACTTTGTTTGAACTACTAAATTAAATTAGAAAATAGCTTGTACGAAAATCTTCGGAGCAACAGTTTGAATTATTTTAATTTTATAACTTTTAAAAGGGTTTGAATCAATTTATTCATTATTTAATGAAATTAGTTTAGGTGCTTCAATTTTTAAAAATGTGTATGTTATGTATGGAAGCAATGTTGGAATTTGAATCGAATAACCAGGTTGTTTTGTCTCCGTCGTTGATCAAATTAAATTTTGGCCCCCGCCAAGCCCAGTAAAAATGTGTTTTTATTTTTCTCTTAGTGTGACAGTGACTTTGCCTACTCACAGCGGCTGCAATATTATTTCTCCATCTACCTTGAGTTTAACCAACAGTTTTTAAATTGTCTGTCCATCTGGTAGGCAACTTTACTTGCGAACAAAAGATACTGTTACTAGAAGTACAGAATAACGATAATTATTATAATACAATTACATAAATATAAGTACTTTTAAAATAATTTTAATAGTTTCATGAGAAAGCCAAAGACTAACCTAATAAGATAAGACTTTAGAGATTTATCAGTAGCTTATAAGAATAATTATTGATTGGTTTATACATACATATAATATTAAGATAAAACGTCGAAACGTATCAATCATAACAACCGGTTATAAATTCAGCCGGTACATTTAAGCTAATATACTTAATTTTTAATTATTATCCTAAAATTTCATATCTCATTGTCGTGGATTTGCCTTCTTGTTTCTGCTTGAAAATACAGCTTGCAATTCAAGTGTTGATGTTACGCCAAATGTGTGGGCTGATGAAATTGTCTGTTTCATATTATTTTTCGTATTACTAAAGCCACAAATTTGTCAATGTTTATTTCGTTGTCGTTCGTAAATGCAGAGTATAACAAATCAAAACAATATTTACTTTCACAAAAGTAAAGTAGTTTGTTGATTCAAATGTGAAGGCATTAAGACTATATATTTTCACTGCATGAAAGGTGAAATTTGTTTGACTTAACTGAAACCAGCTGACTTCCAACAAGGACGATCTTTGTAAAATACTACGAAACAAGACTAATGAATCTGCCTTTTATGCCTAAGCTTTATTCTGTAATTACTGACAAATAAATGAAGCAATGAAACAAAAGTAAACATTACAGGGACCCACCGAATGTCGAACGTGCAGTCAGACGGTGTCAAAGAAACAAGAAAACAAAATAAATCAAAAAGTAATGTAAATCTTCCCACAAATGTCTTCAAGAAAAGAAATTGTATTATGTAAATATTCTCTTCCATAATTATTCGCTCTGAACAATTTTTTGACTCAAAGTATTGCTTGATATTAGCCACGGCTATAGCAGTAAGTACTGCATTGTCATAATAGTTACGAATATTTTAAATTGCATTCGTAGTGGTCGACACTTCGTGTCACCTCGTTATTACATTATTGCTGCTATCCCTGCTGTAAACGAAACTCTTCTAGAAATCTAGAATCTGAATGTATGTAAAACGAGAAATCGTAATCAGTGTACTTACAAATTCAAGTTAAATATTGTAGAATCTAGGAACTTCAGGTTTGAGATAAGATGTTGACGCGCTTCTAATGCTAACACTACTTCTTGTTGATCCTGAAATCTTGATAAAATTTCCATCCAAACCAAGCTTAAGCGGTGTAGTTCCAGTGAATTACTTATATTGTGTTATTACTATACTGGCGATGAATAATTGTTTCTACTAGTAGTTGATATTCACAGAACAGTTGCCCGTTCGGTACTTATTTCTTGTGGTCACAATGATATTCAACGTAACAATTTATGATGACTACAACAAACTTTTAAATGTGCGTAAATATTTTTAAATTCGAAAGAGCACAGATGTGCTATCATATGCGTTGTGGGTTAACATCCTTAATCTCTCCAAATCTCTGTCTCTCAGATATACTTACATATGTAATGTAAAATAATTATAATTTACTGTTGTCTTTTCGTGTTTAATCTTAATGTTTACATGTTCAAATATTTAGCCTTACAATACAATACGTAGATTCTACATCGAAGCCAATTATCCTTACATAACCTAATTATAATGGAATGTCTGTCTTTTTAAAATTTTGTTTTGGGTCTAAACTTAATATAGACATCGTCACCAAAATGGTGGTTTTATTATTAGCAGATTTTATGTTTGAGCAAATGGAGTATGAGAAAGTATTTTTATTACTAGTTAATTATCGCTAAAAGAAGATATATTGCGATTACTATAAATAACGAACTTGTGTGTCTTCAACTTCCTTAAAAGAGGTGTATGTAGATAAGTTTTGGTTCGCAGTTCTAACAAATCTACAAATATAAATTCTATATACAGGTGTGCAACAGGGAAATTTACAAATCGTGCCTTATTACGATTAATATTACATTAACTGCCTAACTACTTTTTAAATCCGACAGTTTGACCTTTGACCAATTGATATGAAATAAATTATATACCAATATGCAAGGAAAATGAAACGAGACAGCAAGGAAACCTCCATGGATTTGGAGTAGCGTTAGGTTATTATTGTTTCCAGAAACAAAGCTTAGTAATTTGTCTTTCAGCAAGCATGTAAACTAATATTATACTTTTGTTTCCAAATTTATCGATGTAACTACAAAAATGGAACCTTCTTTCTTATTTACCTTACTCTCGGGTTTTTCGTATTCTTGATCAACCCGGTTTTTTTTTCAATTTCAATTTTATTGATCGCACATCTTCCATAAAACTACAACAACCGATAAATATAATCTATATTAAGAAATTTAAGAGCGCTTTTCAAGCTATGAATTAAAACCAATACGAAACATCGTCCTTGTATTGCATTTTGAAGTTTGAAGCTAATAAAAAACCAGTTTTCTGAGAGGTAAGAAAAGAAACCGATCGAGGCTACTTTAGGATACTATTCAGTATTTTGTTGGTACGGGAATTTTTGTAACTGTCCTAGTATTTCCAATCTGCAAATGATGTGGAATGAAAAAGCTGTTACTCGTTGTGTAGGCGAAAATTTTGAAGAAACTTAAAATTAACTGTTAAAATCCTCCGTAACCAAACCAGTAAGATAGATAGATGATTATGATTATTGTTCCTTGCTTATAATTAGAATTAGCTATTTGTCTACACTTGATGGTTAACGTTAGAAATTACTACAGTAAGAAAGCACTAGAAGCAATTTTGATTTCGAATAAACCAAAACACGTTAATGAAAAATAAAACTTCATATTGTGACAGAATGTTCAAAGTTAAATGTTATTACGAATGTATTATAATATAATATCATGAAGAGGTTGGTGATGATGTCTCCTTTCTGTTCTTAACTTGTACAGATTTTTACTCGTCGAAGAAGTTCGCTGTTACATCACCAAAAATGTGTCAGTGTACATAACAAAGAGGAACAATAAAATAGTGTTGGAAAATTAACGCTTTTTGGTAATACCTAGTTGTCTGTCCACCCTAAACATGAAAAACAGATGAAAGCTTATATTAAGTATGAATGCGTAATGTTAATTATTGTAATTAGCTTAATTAGCTACTTTGTACACAACACTGCTAACTGCAAAGTAAATATGTAGTTTCTACAGACTAAAACGAAGATACAACTTATAATGAAGACAATACGAATATTTACCTTCAATTCAAAATGAATTATGATTTGTTTCTCTAAGTGATTTTAAAATATTAAAAAATTACATGCTATAAGTCTCAAGCTTAAACAGCGTTCAAGTGCCCATTTCATGTTATGTAAGTAACTGCGATGTGTTGTCGTGCTATAGATTTAATTGCATCTTCAGTGTTTTGTAACTATATCATAATAACCTACGTAACCTGTTTGACCTGAAATCTAAAATGTCAAATCTGTGTCAATTTGTCTCTCCCTTTCCTAGAGTTTTTGCATGATCCTAATAAAACACGAAAGCAATGTATTTTGGAGAACATCGCGAATCATCTATTAAAAATTGTTGTGAATAATGTGAATATGTGGAGGCCAGTTCCATTTACTTAATTAATTGAAAAATTCCTTCCACCGAGTTGAACTGAGATTTGGAACTAGCTTGAAATAAAAGTTGGACCATTCCTTGGGGAGTAAGATGGTAAGAGAGTCCTGTCCTAAAATATCCCCAAGACTCTATTTAAAATACTTGAAAAATAAGTTATCCGTAAAATGCTTAGTAGCTCATTGATGAAACGTTACGAAAATATTGGTGTGGTATTTTCTGCAGCCCATTTCTTGGTTTTAAAAAATGGAGCTTTAGGCGCGAAGCACTTGAAACTTTGTTTATAAGATTGCAAATACAATTAGTAATTATGTATATACTTAAAAACTGATAGTTTAGTTTATAAGCTGCTGCATATTTTACGGAGTTATCTTACTTTTCAATATATTTTAAACGAAGTCTCAGAGACCTCTCAGGAGCAGGACTCTCTACCCACCTTAAGCAGCAACAATAGTAAACGCATCAAATGCATATATATATATATATGTAGTGCAAGATTTTCTTTATCTAGGTTTTATGTGGAAATGAAATAACTAGCGAAATAACACGTTTACACGATTGATCATGACAACGCATATTTTATTCGAATAAGTTGCAAGGAAGATGGGTGTCACAGGTCACAATGATTGAAAAGGATGTTTAATACAGTACACCCTATAGCTACAGTTACTAAGATTAAAGTCATAGTCGTTTTGAAAAATACTAGGAAGTAGCGATATTATAACCGGTATCTCTTTCGAAAACTTGGCTAAAGTTTGCATGACTTAAACTAACCAGAAATGCATACATTTTGCAACGACAATATATTTGGTACAATAATTCGCACTAAAGGGTTTAAAATATTGATAATGTATAAATAATATGCCACCAAATTAGACAGCGGAGAAGAGAAATTAAAACAGTACTACAGTAATCATGAAAAAAGGCTCCGTTAGATTCTTGAGAGTTAGTGATTAATGTGCCCTTAAGAAGCACCCGAAATAATCATTTGAGACTAGACGTTTGTTAGGTTGCTTTCACATGGTAGGAACATTAGTAGGGCGTTACTTTACAATACAATAGCACACCAACCAAGTAACCAAATCCATCGACTTCGTTATTAAACACAATCTCTGGATAGATTAAATTAATTCTCGGAACAAGAATACATATTGCATTAATTGGTTGGCAGTTATGTGGTTAAATAATAGTAATTAAAATGTCCTACCTAAAAATGCATGCATTATACATGTTATTTCATTTAATTTAATAATCACATCAGCTAGTTTACTTCTACATTATTAGTTTGTAGTTTGTGATATCTTAATGGACTGGGGATAGAGCGAATATTTTATGAATATATAATTGTATACGATTTTGTCGCTACGGATTGCGGACGGGGAAGTACTACTTGATATTTCTCGTAATACTTGTTAAATCAATCTGAAAATAAGATCCACGTGTCGAGTACACTGATTCAGTTTGGGACGACATGAGTACAGAGAAATTATTAATCCTATCCACAACAATTTTGCTTCGTAGGAGGGTCCTGCTCTACGACAACAACGTTCCTCCTGCCGCTGGCAGAAGGTGATTTTGCAATGGAATCCCCGCCTTCAGTAGCTGCCACCATTCGTTCACTTAAATCTAAAAACAGCTCTTCTATGTTTACGTTGTTTTTCGCACTGGTAAAAAAATTGGTTGCTCCAACTAATGCTGCATAGTGTTCAGCCTCTTCTGCAGAAACAGTCCTTTGCCTCTCCAGGTCAGTCTTGTTTCCGGCAATCGAAAGGCAAATATCATTCCCAAGCATTTTCTTCAATTCCTTCACCCAATTTTTCACCTAGCCAAAACAGAAATAAAGCAAAAATCTCACAACCCTTTAAATTTTGGCACACCCTTCCTAAATCAGTACACACCGTATGTATTCATACCTTATTAAACGAATCCTGGTCTGTTATATCGTAAACTAAAATTGCCCCATTTGCATCACGGTAATAAATTGGTCCTAAAGCATGAAATCTTTCTTGACCAGCTGTATCCCAAATTGCTAACTGAATTCGCCGTCCAGCCACGTTAATCTTCTTTTGTAAAAACGATGCCTAGTGGTACCAGGGAAATGAATTGTAATTATTAATATCTTATTATTACACAATCAGATGTTTTATCACGAGAAAATTTCTATTTTCGAAATACAACTCACTTGAAGTGTTGTGACATGTCGCTCGTTGAATTTATCTGCAAATATTTGTCAATTACATTAAGTTTTAAAACAATCATAGTACAAAATATTAGCATCAGTCATTATGCATTAAAAATTATCCTTCATCTAACTTTACCTTCCACGAATCTAAGAACTAGGCTCGTTTTCCCAGTGCCTCCTTCACCTAGCAGCACAACCTGTAATTATTAAATCAATATACAAATATACTAATTAAAAAGACTATCAGCGTAAACACCACCACTGTATTCTTAATACTTATAATAGTAATTAGTAATGACAATTATTACTTTCATGTTTTACTTTCACTGACAAACAACCAACAGTATTCTTCAATAGTTACATAGACGAGGATTTAAAAAAAATAAGTTATGTTAATTATGCAAAGATTCAGCTGCTGAATTACTGCCACACTTTAAAGTAAAATTTAATACTACACCCAAGTAAGTGACATCAGAATTCCCTGCCATTATGTTCTTGCAAACTCAAATAAACGTCACTTTTATAGATTCACTAACCAAGCACGTAACTAAAGTTACATAAGAAATTGCTGCATTTATCATGGAACATTGACAATATAATAAGTAATAGCATCCAATTATGTGTTTTTATATCCTAATGGGATATGTGCAAACCACCTTCGTGCGTAAATAAGGAAATGGAATTATACAAATTATTAACTATGATGACAACAGCTACATAACAGCATAAAGTTTTTTTTCCGAAAAATCGACTATAGTCACTAGTGAATTCGTTTTCGCGTTTTTACTCTTGCAATACAGCGCTCTAATTCATTCCAAATTTCATGGTATTCTAATGTCTAAAATCAAACCGATTTTTGACGCATACATACCTATATTGCGAGTTACATTGTTATATTGAGTTATATTGTAAGTTACAGCAAATGAAGAAATTTTGAAAATCTTCTTACCTTAAAATTGAAACAGCGGGACGAGCCTGATGCAACATTTGTACCCATCATATATCACAAAAATTAATACCCTTTGTACAGGCAAACTGAGGCAAAATATTATATCGCTAAAAACTCTTACAATAAATGACTATAGGATCGTAAGGTAGAAGAAATGAAACCGAGAGCAGAAACTAATTAATCAAATAGCTACATCAAAAATTCGCGATTGTGAACGTGTTCAGAGTCTTGTTACACAACGCAATACAATACCCAATGGCTGGCAATTACTCAAATTCAACTATGAATTAGAATATATATATCTATATCAATTAAATCTACGTGTATATAAATATATATGGCCAAGCACTTCACTAGATTCTGGGCATTCTTCCGTGTCTCTCTCTCGATATGATCTCCTGCTTACAATGACAGTGTTGCACTACAGTTAAAGTACAAGGATCAATATCAATACTAGTTAATCAGTTGATTCCATAATAACAGAAATGTTGTCACTCATTCCTAGCACCAAACTTAGACTTGGCACTTGGTAGGACTCATGGAAAACATGCCTAGTAATTTTCAACCGTCGAGATGTCCAAATCGGTTGGTGATCACAGAAATTGATCTGCGGATCGGAATTAAAATATATTGAGGGAGCACATGAGTCAATTGAAAGCGACTCCAGTTAAGATCAGCTGCAGTACTACGAGATCCGAACGAGAACAACCACAAGTAAACTATGTAACACGAAGATGTAAACTATGTTGTATACTATTAACGTCGATTTCTCGATTTAAAGCTATCTCAACGATAAAGGTGAAGGATGACAGTATGACACGCGGTAAAATTAAAGTAACTTGTTTACTGGAGAATTGTCTTGTAAGCTTTGCTGAGAATTATACCCGCAGTGCCAATTAACTATGATGAAAAATGATGAAAAAGCAATGAAAAATCTTCATGATATCGAATCATATGTTTTGCCTACTGCGAAGTGCTCCTGTGAAATTGATACTTGGAAAAAATCATACAAGTACCACAAGTGTTCTACGCTCTTCAGTCTTCAGTGTCTTCAGTTTTGCCTTTTCCCTTCACGTTACGAATTGAAAGGGATTTCCCACTCTTCCATTCAGTTAGTCAACCTAAAGTTACTCTCTTTTCCAATCTCTCTTATACCCTCATCTCGCATTTTGAAAATCAAACATTTAAAGATCCTAATCAGAATTTTCATCTCAATTGATATATTTCCATAGAATTTGCAATATTTTAAACCAGGAGAGAAGAAAATGAAATGTACATGTAAGGGAACACGGAGGAGGCGGAGCTTGAGCACTCTAGACAGCGGATGTTGTATGACTGAAGAGAGTTCCGATCAAGCTGAGCCTGTGGAAACATCGCTTGTGTGATTGCTCGTGTGTACACTGAATATACCTGCGCTTTTATTGTTGCCGGTACTTGCTGTAAGGTCCCTTGTCGGATATCTAAACTGTTTCTAACCAAGGTAATACTCCTTTTCAAAATTTATAATAATTATATTTTAGTGATTTCTTTCGTAGGAAATAATTTACTAGCAGCTAAGTTCACTAGAAACTACAAAAAAACTCGAGATACTTTGATTTCCTTCCGTATCCTTTAAACACTGAACATACACTCATTTTTCCTGAAATATTATTCGTTGGCAGTCGACAGTTTCACATTAGGTTGTCACGTCTAAAAAATACAAAATACATGTTGGTTCGATTTCCCTACCGGATTATGGGCAGTCCGATGAATAAGATTACATTTACAAATCGTTGTGACTTATTAAAATTTAAAAATGAGAAGCTTGGGAAGGCAAAAAATAGAAATTTAGACAGACATGGTTGACTCTGACTTTGATTTCAATGTGAACGTCAATGCCGACGTTGTCGTCGATGTTGTCATTGCACAAATCCATGAAACAAAGTTGTTAGTTAGGAAGACAGTAGTGGGTGGATATTGCTTTGCGGTAAATTAAACATCATTATAGAGCTATAGATTAACAGTTAAAAAGTTGACAGTAGGTTATATTTATGAAGAATATTGATATATGTGTAAAAACTGAGACAGGGAAAATTGAGACAGGATTACGTGTATATGTATATGAATTATTAATTGAATGCTCATTTATGTTGGAATGTATAAAAATACTATGATTGACTTCATGTTAAGGTATCCCTAAGTAACAGTGACAGTTGCTCGTAGGAGTGTGTGTAGTTTAAAATTTGAACCGGAATTATTGATGGATCGTTTGGTGTTCTTGCCGAGTTGTCTTGGTAATGACTTGAATATGTACGTATGTAGTTAATAATTTCAAATCGAATTTCTTTGAATGTAAAATTTTTCCNACCGGAATTATTGATGGATCGTTTGGTGTTCTTGCCGAGTTGTCTTGGTAATGACTTGAATATGTACGTATGTAGTTAATAATTTCAAATCGAATTTCTTTGAATGTAAAATTTTTCCCTGTGCAAGTCCAGTTTTGCAATTTGTGAGTGTGGGAAACTAGCTGTCAAAAAAAAGAAAATCGAGCAAAGTGTGATCAGTATGATAGGAAAAGAAATGATTGGGAATAAATGTGCATTTATTGAATTTATTGATAGATGTCAAAAAAGAGAATTATTTGGTAGTGCATTTGTAGATCCTGAGGTATATAAAGGAGTGAAAAGAACAGGAGTGAATAGGCTGGTTGTAAGTGTCTTTTATTGCTTCAGTGCGGATTGTGGCCTGAAAACCTACATACCAATCTTAACATGCCTTTCCACTTCTTATTATTCTTCAGCACCTCGTCGTGTGGTAGACAGTAGAGGATAGACGGAACGTTCTGCAAAGTGAATCACCGACTACCCAACCAGACAGTATTGTATTCATAAATAACTGTACAATCATTCATTTTTGCAGGAACTAGAGGCAAAGCCAAAGACATTTTGCTACAATGATAGAAAGATAGTTTGAGTGCAGAGAAGAATAAGGAGTGAGGAGGGAGTCTATAGGAAAGATTGCTTCCAACTCCACACATGTACTTCCCACTACTTGAATTGAAATGCTTAAGTAACTTGCGTTCTCTACATGCAATGTATGTAATCTCTAGTCCTTGCATACCTAACTATGCTTTCTATTAAAGTTTAGCAACAGTTAGGTTAGCCTAGGAGGAAACTAACCCCTTTCAAATTATTCACTGTTGGGCAGGTCAGGCAAATTGCTTTCATAAATTTGTACATGTACAATTTTCTCACTCGAGATCATGTCTCAACAATGCATTCCTCTGTCATGTTGAAAGTTACTTTTATTTTTTTTTGTGGATTCGGCACTATGTACCTGTCAAAGATTCGAACCTTTCGGCCGAACCACAAGGCACATATTGTAGGCAAAGTGCTCCACATTTATTTTGTCTGCATATGAATTAAATACGAGTAGTGTCAACAAGCTGTAACTACATATCCATGACTTTCAATTAATTACAGAATTACAGATAATGTTATTCTCTCTATACATACCTAGTCTTAAGTAATTGTCTTCTCATTCCACTGTCCTTCTCGTCCGTCAACTCAACTCTGCATTACTCTAAATAACTATTACATATTATTTGATGGATGCAAAACTTATTTAATTATTACTACCGATTATTATTTTTTTAGCATTTCGAATCCGTTAGAGCGGCTAATTTGTGAATGGCAATGGAAAAGAATGTTTGCACAACATCATTGTTTTTATTAGAAATGATTGCAAATATTTGATGTAGGTATCTGCCTTTCGATTGAAACCGGAGAGTAGGAGATTGTGTGGAGTTTAGAATTAAGGGAGGGAATATAGCTGTCAATAATGATGACATGACTGAGTTAAGAAGAAGGAATCATGTCTGTTGACTGTGCCCACTGTCACTGCCTACACGAGACATCGGGTAGCCAGAAGGTTGATTGCATGCACTGCTGGAACAGCAGCAGCAGCAGCAGCTTAAACATGTGCGAACAAACATGTTGCCCCCGCTTTTCAAGCAGCGAACGTCATGACATGACGATGACGTCTTTTGAGGTTCATATAAAGCTACTACGTGCTCCCTCACAAGAGCCAACCCACATGTGCAAACACTGACGGTTAGAAAAGAATCCGTAGTGCTAAAATTACACTTGGAAACTTAGGCTGTGTTCAGTTTCACACAAGTGGACGGAAAGATGTACACTCTCATGGTATTCACGAATCCGCCTACGACTACGACTACGACTACGACTGACGATGACGATGTACGAATCCTTGAAATATTTCCTGACGCCGATGCCGATATGCCTCTGCCGTTGCTGATGCCGATTCTCAATTCACGTGCTTCCCAACCTTCCACATGAATTCATTCCACGAGCATGTGTCTTCCCTCGAACCATGCCGTCATCGCAAGCTTTTATCCCAACTTGGACGCAATTCCTCCAGCTCTAATACACTCACATTTTACATCAGTTACCTACCTTTCTTAACCGTGATTTACGGTATCATTCCTCCACATGCTGAACATGAATAGGTAAGTACGGCTGTTGGTTTGGGATTTGGAAAGCAAAATCCTATCGAAATTCTCTCGTGGTTCCCATTCCCATTGCCATTGTCAGTTTGTCAAAATGTGAACTAAATAATAATTTATGAATCAAAAATGAATCGGAGCGTTGCGAAGTCACTGATCGTGAGCGAGACAGGAAAGGCGGAGGGAAGCTGGGAAAAGTTGAAGTCCTTGAAATGTTTAAGTAAGGAGACAAATTCAAATTGAAAATTCGGTGGAACAGGCTCAGTTTGCTCCATAGTTGGTTCTATGGACATGATTGTTAGGGGATGAAGGATGAGGAAAAGGATAACGTATGTGTCACCGGTGGGAAAGAAAAGGACTAAAATCAATAAGAATAGGAAGATGTAGTTGTCGCTGTTAGTGTCGTTGTCGTTATCGTTATCGTTATCGTTCTCGGTGTGGTTGTGGTCGTGTAAAAGTGTAGTGTAGTGTAGTGGTGGATTGTGGAAGATGAGAGAGAGAGTACGATGCGATGGAGAGATGGAGATTTTCCTATTTGTGGAAAGGGTTATAAAAAACGAATTTTGGATTAAGTATGGCAGCTTATGAGATGCCGCTGTGTGGATGAAGCGTGTGAGGTCAAAACCCCTTCGGTTCATCGAGCCATGTGCAGCGTGCTTCGTTTTCATTCCAGCAACACCACTCACATATCTACACACACACAAGACAGAATCACAGGATCACAGGATCCCACAATCGCAGTGCATAAAGGACAGAACACAAGGGAAGAGAAGAGTCTGTAGAGATACGAGCTTCAAGTAGAACAACAAAAAACTCCGGCGTCTCTTGGCTAGGCTCAGCCCTCACCAATACCAATCTCACTTCTCCTCAGGTTCTCTCTCACTGCATGTTCTATTCCATGCCATAGAATTGCATTCCCTTCACCTCCTTCCTTTTACATTCAAATCCACACTCAAGCTCACAATCAGCTCAGCAGTCAAGTTGCTCGGCTCTTCTACTCCAGAGGACGGTCCTTGCCTTTCAGACTCCACATTTCTCACTGTCCCTCCACGTGGGTATTCATGTCTTGGAGAAAAAGTGAAGCTCAACGGGTGCACACAGATATCACCTCAACCTCCACAACGTAACTATGTCTGGTTCATATGTACTTACTCCTCCTTTCTCCTCCCTTCTTCAACCGTATCTACGGATAAACGGAAATTTTTACATCTCTCTACCGTCTTTATCGTTCACATACTATGTGTTTATATTATTATTATTATTGCGTGTGACTCTTGCTCTCGGATTGGATTGGATTGGATTGAATTGGATTGAATTGAATTGAATTTCCTCATGCTCGCACAGGATTCCTCTTTGTATAGACCTCACTTTTAAACCTGACAATTCTCTATTTCCTCAAATTACACGCCGAAGGTGCCTACCTACCCAAATGTCCCTGCAATAGTTGACAATTTCAGGGGAAATCACTTGATTGTGTTGTGTAGACACTTCCACACTGTACAAGTTTACATTACACATTACGTTTCTGTGATAAGCAGTTTACTCCTATGCTATCCACTATCGGCGACGTTATCGTTCATTAAGATATAATAATTACCTTTATTATATGATTTAATGAGTAAAATATACAAGGCTTAGGGTCAAGGATCAAGGAGGATAATGAACTAATTACCTGTGTGATAACAGTTGACTGTACTGGAATAACTTGCGGTTAATTTTTCCCATGAAATTGTGATCTTTCTCTGTAAAACAACTTCTTAAGACATACATATGTAAGAATGTATTGGAGGAATGAGTTGAGAATCAATCAATAAATGCATTATACATTCTACCTTAATTTTCCAGTTGTTGGCTGCTTGCTCCATTTTTCTATTCTGAAGTACCTAATTGGGATATCCTATTCATTAATCATGGTAGAACATGTGTGTACCTGCTTTTAAAAATGCAGTTTAGCAATTAGTTACAAATAATGAAGTGGTCGATTCAAGTTAGTTAAGTAGTTGCATTACAATTACGATTACGATTACGATGCGAGTTATAACTGGATAGGAAACATTTGCACATTGAAACAAGTGTACTAGTTAATTGCACTCGAATTCATTCCCCCATAGAAACGTTTTTCCTGCTCCACTACTTCTCACTTGATACTTACTATTCTAGACTTTCACAGCTCGTGTTGTACATTGCACCCTCCAACGTTGGTGTTAATGTTGGTTCATAACGGCAGTCGAATGTGAGTGTGGAGAGATGCTCATGACACAATGCAGTTGATTGTTGCAATGGAGAATTAGAAATGAGTGTGGAACACAGAGCAGAGCAGAGGTAGGACGGTGAGAATACATGGAGTAGAAATGGTGGGTGGGTTGTTGTCTTGTCTTGCCTTGCCTTGTCTTGTCTTGTGCTTCGGCCACCGCAGTTTATGCCGTTCGGAAGGAAGTGAATGACCAGACAGGATTTTGATATCATTAGAGTACAGTTTATGTAGGGACTGAAGTCAGTAGACCAGACAGACAGATCGACAGTCAGACAAAGCTACAGAGCGCTATGATTCACCTTTTCAAACCATAGCATAGTAATCGTCGTCATCTTCATCATCGTCGTTGGCATCTTCGTCGTCTACTCGCACTTCTTTTATTTCTGCCTTGTATGGTCTTCACTTCTGTGCATGGGATAAGATGAGATGATCCGGTATGTAATCATTTTTCCTGGAGGCATATTCGCATCATGGTCGCTCAATTGTCTGAAGCATTTCTCTCTCTCTCTCTCTCTCTCTCTCTCTCTCTCTCTCTTTCTCAGGATAATCCCATGAAATGGTGTCGGAAGTTGTTATGGAAGGATCATACGAATGGGAATGAGATGCTACCACATTAATCCTAATCCTCTAAGCGTCAACGTCTCGTGTCTCAAGTGCATTCGTCAGATGCCCACAATAGGTTCCTTAGCTCCTGTCTTCCATCCATCGTTCGGTAACACCTTAGTTACTGTAATGTCACCATGTAATTACCCGTGTTGCGTAAAGACAGTTTCGCTAGAATTTAAGAAAGTGATGGACGGTTAGTGAGTCTATGATCTTGGTCCGTTTCTTCTTACGTTTAGTCCTAGGTGTTGAATTGTATTGTATGGTATGGCATGGGAGAATTGGATTGTGGGCGAATGTGTTCGTGCTTGTGTTTGAGAAAGGGAGAAGTGAAGTGGATAAAAAGAGTCGGGATGTCCATGTGCACTTGTTTGGACCATAGTTTTACAGTAGCGTGAATCGGTTAGCCCTTTGTAAAGGAGGAATGCGTGTAATCCAGAGAAGTGTAATGGAAGAATTCGCCCACAAGATCCAAAAGTTCCAAAAAGGTGAATGACATGATGCAGGACTGAGTTTACGGTGCTAGTGTTGAAGATAGGATGGAGTGCAATGCCGACCCGTGCCTTGGCTTGTCTTGCCTTGCCATGCCATGCCATGCCATGCCATGAGAAATGAGACTAACGTAAATAAGACGCAGTGGATTCGAGTTGATTATAAAGTGCGAGTGCGTTGAGTGTTCGCATCTCCCGTCAGCATCAGCATCAACCACACTACCTCATCTTCAGCTGCATAAAACGAGACTAATAATGCTAGGGCTGGGAGCTGGGACTCTGGTAGTACAAGATAGAAGGAGTAATAAGCCTCGAAGGCAGTTTATTGCTTGTTTCGTTATTAAATTTCTTTTCGTACGAAGCCAAGGCCTCACAATATTAGACTCATCAGAGAGAGCAACAAAATAGCCGTCTTTACACAAATGTTAATGGGAATGTAAATTGTCTTGTACACACACTTGAGTTTTAAGCAGTAGAATCACAACCTGAACCAGAATCAACAGCGAGCAAAATCCAATTCAGTAGTTGTAGTTGCTCAGAAGCCAAACCAAACGAAACCAAAGCAAACCACACTGTCATTGCATGTTTTCATCACCCCGTCATTACTGACTCGCACCCATCACTTCACCTGCAGTCTCATGAGTATGAGTAAAATGTTCAGACTATGCCATGTAGGTATGTAAGGTGCAATAAAATCCATACAATTGAAGCCAAGTGTGTATCATCCTGGCCTTTATGATTTTTTGAAAAGAGCACCTTGGTATTATCCACTGTACAAGGACCATGCATTATGCAAAAACTTTCTTTCCAACTTTTTATGACATCCAAATGCTTCCTTGAAACACGCAAAATTACGCTTTGCTACTGGATCTTTCCAGAATCAATGGCATGGCGTAGTAAACATCCCAGCCACCCAGCCATGTTTGTTATCCTTGTATGATACTTGCTTCTTTACAAGTCTCAGCTACTCTTTATACTTGCGTTCTCTTACATACATACAGTAGAAACCTACATGTGTAGTGAAGGTGCAAAGTCTGAGATGTGAAATATGTAGTGCGGAATAGAGTTTGGAAGTTGTGGCTTATACGAGCTCTACTGACGATGGGTGCAGGTGAATCCATGGACTGGATTGGATCGAACTGAATTAAATGCGTGCGTCTAGAAGTCAGTGTTTGTTTGACAAGTGAAGCTCAGGCTGTTCATCGTCAGTGTAGTATAGACATAGGGAGGTATTATGTACCATTATCGGAACACCGCACTGTAGCCACAGACAATCCTGAGTTTCCATGTTGGAATGATGCGTACCGTATTTTATCGAATAAGATGCTCGTCCCGGCAAATTAAATTGTTCAACCCGAACGTTTACAGCTTTGGTCTTCAATTCATATTCTTAAAAAATACAGCACTCAAATTCAAAACATTCACTATTTATTTATTTTTTTTACAAAGTTTACTAGTTCTATGCAAAATCGAAAATTATTTAAAACGACGATTAAAGATATTCGATCTCGAGGTCTGAGACAATTAATTGAGCCACGTTAAACAAGTCCGGTCCGGTGATTATTGGATAAAATACGGTAGCTATGCTCCTATTTTTTTTTCAAGCATTCATGCGTGATTTGGGCTGGTCCCAAACATGACCATTTTAATTGATCAGATCAATTATTGGATTTGTTTCACAAACTAGTGATAAGTAAAAGTAATGAAGTGTGAGTAGGCTTTGTAGTACAAGTAGAAAATTGATACTGGTGCTACATACGTACACGTGTTAAAATGTAGATTTTGTAAGACAAGCAGCTAAATTAAATTGAGGTGTATGTACATAAAGGAGAACCAGAACTAGTACAAAAAAAACAACACGAAAATAAGTACTGAAGTCTGAAGAAAAGTACCTTCGTATACACTACTACGCATAATTTATGTGCAATACCATCCTACTTACCCATGCACTGCGTAAGCGCTCTGTTCCCAATTGTAAAGATAAGTTGGTGCTGGTAGTAGGTAGTGTTTGAGTAACAAGTCTGAATGGTGGCAGATGAAAGTTTCCAATGAAGGAAAGGAAAGGTCCTCGCTACACGTGTTCTATTCAGCCGTCGAAACGCTTCGAGTTGAACCCACGGTATGTCATGTTCCCATGGAATTCTCCAGTGGAGTGGAAGGGGAAGTGGAAGTGGAGGTTGTTGTGGAACTTCAACTTGCATTTCGACAGACAGCTGTAGTCTACAATATGGTAATGGTAATATAGCATGTACCTACCTATGCACTAGTAAAGGTAGGAGAGGTGGCTGAATTGCATGATTAGTAAGGTACTTTTGTATTTGTGTGAGATGCCGAGTCGAGAGTCGAGACCTAGCTCATTGTGCAGTGGAATGGGGTGAGAATTTGGAAGCTACGACATCAGCACCAGCCGAGTACCCAACGACCTCAACTCTCAAGGCTAAGGAATCACCATAAGAATGTAGAGCACTTTATTGTCCTTATCAGAGAGACGGGTCTACTTGCTTCACAGAAGGCAGTCGACATGGAAATGTCGTTTAACATAAATAGGGGCTGATGGTGATTACGAACCAAAGGCAAGGAAGAGATACCGTCTGATCGTCAACTGTTACACATTTCTTACTCTTGCCACATGAAATTCTTTTGAAAACAATCCCAGCAGTCAATAGACGGGACAGCATAGATTTTGTTGTGTCTGCATTCTTGCCGTCGAACGCACCAAGACCAAGATGCACTCATTCTCTACTCCTCGTATAATCCACCAAAGAGTATAGTGTGACGGCGGTGAAAGTGACAAACAGAAATGGAACATGCTTCACATTCTCACAAAAGTTGGGAAATATGTACATAGGTACATAGTTCCATGGTCTCAACGGTAATGATCAGTATGCACCATTCATCTTCTATGCTATCAAACCTAGCAACCAGGTACATAATATCTCCTTATGTACACCTAATAGTAGGAAACGGTAGCAAATATCTGTATACCCAAGTGTAATACTAAACGGGGTAAAATGTTCATGACCCTTGCTCTATATCCAAATCCAAATAATATTCATAAATAAATACAGGTAATTATACTGCGCAGGTAAATGTATTTCTCGCAATCTTATCACAACACACTTTGGCTAGAACTACTGGAAGATGGACCCGTCTTTTTAAGATGCTTTTGTGATAGATGGAATTTGGGAAGGAAGGGAAGGGGCCTGGGTGGGTTGGTTCTTGTCTGCTCCATGTCTGTGTCTTTGTCTGTACTTGTACGAACAACCTGAGCTGTATCTAGGGGTACTTGTCGCTATTGTTGCCGGTCTCTTGATCGTCTCTTTTATTGTGTATGGATAGGGATGAAATGGAATGGAAGAATGCATAAGGGATTTATTTGGCTGGAGTAGGACTTGCTGTTGTGGAACCTACGAAGAGATAGGGAGACAATGTGATGGGATGGGAAGAACAGTACCATAAAATAGTAATAGGAAAGTAGCATGTAGGTAGGTCCCTACGTACATATTATTAGACTGTATGCAGCTTGGAAAATAGAATAGGAAAATGGTGTGCGTTCCTTGCTGCGTGTGAGGGAGTTGTGAGCACTGTTCCGGGTGCATAATAAAGCAGGTAGGCATACAAGTATAAATAAGGGAATTTGACTGGGAATAGCACGAACTACCTGTCATACAACTCGACGTGTATAGTTTTTGCGTGAATTGAGTAAAAAGTGTGGAAGGTAGATGTAGGTATGTTGTTTGTGAAAGGATGTGCGTTAACAGAGTAGCCAAGCAAAGGCGAAGGCAAAGTAAGAGTGAGTTTGTGAGAGTTGGTGAGAGTTGGAGGATAGAGTAGTATGGTATGGTATGGTATGGTATGGTATGTAAGGCAGAAAAGTGTAGTAAAGTGTGTGTGTGTAGAAGTAGGGTGAGGGTGGATGTGGATGTGGATGTGGCTGCGACTGTGGATATACAGAAGGCCATGCTTGAAATCATGGGCTCCGGCCAAGTTCATTGACACAGCGGAAGTAGACTAGGGCTTTTTGCTTAAACACACTCCACTCTGTCTCGTATCGATCGCTGCCTATCCTTTTTAGTCCCCCTCCTCCGAGTAACCAAGTAACCACGCCAAACCACCAGTCACACCAAGTCCAAGTACTCATTCACCTATTTATCCCCCAGTCTTCACAATTCCCAATAAATTCTCCGTAATGAGTGTAAGTTGTGGAGTCAAAAGCTTTTTCAAACATCATCTCCTCATGTTACGTCCTTGCATATGTGATTACGATTACGTATTGTATGTAAGTGTCACTGCCACTGACACCTTCCTCTCTGGTCCCGGTTGTTGTTTCGCGTGGCCTGGTCTGGTCTGGTCTGGTCTGGCCTTGCATTGTTTCACATTCGCATTGTCATCCGATTATCGTAGCGAATGACATCATGTTACATCATTGTACTGTATTGTATTGTATCGTCATCTTCATCGTCATGGGGAATAGGAGTATGGAGATGGATGCTTAGATTTGAGACTTGTTTAACTTTACATTAGCTCTGTTTTAACCCTAGATCCCAGCAACTTATTAGCGGTCTCCGGTGTCGTTCTTCCCTCTCCGAGGCAATTACATATTCACGTGCACAAAACTTTCCTGCCTCCCTTCTTCCCTGCACGCATACCTCCATTGAATTGTATTGTGGTCTGTGTCTGTAGTGTGAGAAAGATAGTAGTTTTTTGTACTTTTCCGATGGACCATTAGGGTTTTATACAGACTCGTGCGGTGGAAAACAGAGCAGAATCAGAATGAGAAGGAGAGCTGGAGTCAGTAGAGTTAAAGTTAAAGTTAAAGCCAAAGCCAAAACCAAAACCAAAGCCCGAGTAAAGGAAAAGACAAACGAAAAGGAGGCAAGTGATGCCAAGCGGTCGGCATAGGTACGTGCATACTCCTCGTGTGCGTTGAACTCGGTCGTGTATCGTGTCCTTTAGAAGAACACACGCGTTCTACGACTACGACTACGACTACGACTACGATAGCTGGCTAGGGATGGAAAAGAGTGTAGGAACTTCCACAGATGTACCTGCGTACAACTGGAGTCGGAGGGATAGTTTGTGCGTGTGCCTTGTGTGCGAAGTTATGATGGAGTCTGAGGACCAGGCCAGGCAAGGAACGTGTTCATGTTCCCAGTTACAAAGTTCTATGTTCTATGACAATGTACGTGTACATATGAGCCTTAGCCTTTATATTGTACTACTTGGCACGAAAACGCTTGACAAGCTACACTAACCAGCCAAGCCAAATCACCGGTTTCTACAGTGGGCAGTTGGCCATTTTATTCAACTAAGCTTACGATCAGTGTTGCATGGAATATGAGTATGACTACTCAGTAAGCTTTTTTCCTCCCTGTCTTTTCCTCCTCTGCTCTGGAAGGCATTGTGTTGTATTATGTGGTCATATGTTTCAAACTGGAAACCAGAAGCGAGCGAGTTGATTTTTTTCCTACGGTAGGTAGAATGGTAATGGTAGCTGTGCAGAATGATAGATTGGGAGATGATTGTACTCTGGTCTGGTATGGTATGGTAGGGGCTGTGAATTGTTATGCTTGATGCAAATGCAAATGTAGGATCTGATACAGGATTCGGGTTATTGTCTATCGTCCGTAGTTCCCTTCCAGTTGGGGATTCGCTTGGTTGGACGAAGCGATTAAGGAGCGAGGATAAAGCGAGGGAAGAAGCTTCCGTAGATGTCGATGTCATTCAGTATAATTTTGCAGGGGGTTTAAATACATATACCTACACGTGTACTCTGACAATTGCTTCGGTACCTATGTATACGTGCAAATATTAATCGTTCTAATCCATGTGTGTATGTACAAGAGAGTAAATTGAGTTGAGTTGAATTCTGTTGTGCTTCTATTCTATTCTATCGGACTGGACATTTGCATGGAGATGTGGATGCGGAGACGTAGATCATCGACGAGACTGAGATGATGATGATGAGGATGAGGATGAGGATGAGGATGAGGATGATGGTAATGATGATGATGATGTTGATGATGTGCTTAGGTTTGACTGACCGAAATAATGTCGGGGAAAGACGGAGACTAGAGATACAGACAGAGAGCGGAAGAGTAGGAATCGCGTGTGTGTGTGTAGTTGTCGTTGACGTTCTCTTTGTATTTCGTAGTAATAAAGCGGGAGGAGGAAGGAGTGCTAGTCGGGCTGGTAGAAAAGGGTAAGAGTGAGAGGATGGGTCGAGTCGAGTCGAGAGCTGGGTAGTAAAATGAAGTAAAGTACAACGCGTGGATGTTTACTCTAAATGTTGAACGAGACGAAAAGCTGTGTGGTTCTTGTTCCAGAGCAGACTGCGAGTGAGACGAGTACGAGACTAGACGACGGGATTGATCTTTCTTGGTCGCTTTTGAAGTGGCAACAGGGCTTCTCCACGTGCTCGTCCTTCTCCCCCTTCTTCGGTCCTGTGTCTGTGTGCATAACAATCCGTCTCTATACCTATGTACACTGGCCCAATTCAATTTCAGTTCAGCCCGAGAGTAGGGCAGACTAGGAGGGAGAACGGGAGGGAGGGAGGGAGACGCGAGGATCGAAAAAGGGCTACCAAACCAAACCAAGCCATGCCATGCCATGCCATTTCAATACATCCTCCGTTTTCAGCTTCCTTTTTCCATGAATCCAGTCCGAATTCACTCGCTCGGGTTTTTTTACGGCTACCGCTATACAGTTGCTGCTTCAGCCACCGTCTCACTATCACTCAGTCCAAGTCAACGACAACTAGTCTTTAGCAATGCAGTGCAATACTACACGCTATGTGTATGTAGACCGGAGGGAGTACAGATAGACAGCGAGCACATCTCTCTGTCTTTCCCCGTGTGCCGTGTATGTACTTGTTCCTATCTTGATGATAACGATAGGAAACGCTGGTAGGTTTCAACGAGTAATATTTCTTGGCTGGATGCTCCATGCTCAGCGAGTGTGGATGTGGATCTATGGGCTCGTTTCTTCAGACAGAGACAGAGACAGATGTATGGCTGCTTCAATGCTTTTCAGTTTTATGCTACATATATGTGTGTGGGGAGTAGTGGTAGTGAGTTGTGAGTAGGGATTGGAAAAGGAATAGGAATAGGAATACGAATACGACTAGGTGGACGGGTACTGTACTGTGACTGTGGGACGGCTGCTCAAACTCCTGCCTCTTCCATAGATTAGCTTGTGATCGTGAGTCGTGAGTACTTGCTCTAGATTCCCGGTGAAAATTGAAAGAACACGATCGTCTTATAGACAACGATCAATGAGAAAATATATGGATGCCTACAAAAATACAATCACAACTCAATCCAATCCAAAACTGTGGAGCGTGCATCTCACTACACTTTCTGCACTTGGCTCATTCAAGTCTCAAGACTCGAAAGGTTTCAAAGGATCGCTCAAACTCACTCAGTCATTCAGACCAGACACTCAAGCCACACCACACCACACTTTGTCCAATATGTAGGTATTATGCGTATATTTTGCTCTTGTGCCAGATACTTCAAGACGGATTACAATCCCCATAACTAACTATCCTTGCAACCCATCCAAATCCAATATCCAACCATGTTTCCTCACCTATGTACACATAAGTGTATCTTTCATTTTTCGCTTGTGTATTTTCGTGTCGTAGTCTAATATTGCGTTGTCTTATTATCGTGTTATGCGTATGGGATTACCTAAGGTGAAAATGCACGTGAAAGGAAGGCGAAAGGATCTAGAGCTAGGTACTAGGTAAAACTACATATAAAGTAAATGCTATGTGCATATACTATTATATATCATGATGATGTGTTGCGTTGCGTTCTCTATTTTTTTCACTACACATTGCTTCCGATTACATAATCAGAAGAAGCAAGCATCTTGATCTTGATGGCTGGTTGTCGTCGTGAAGTGATGATGATCAAGCGTTGCGGTGGTGGTGAAGAGGCGATGTGCTCAGGTCGGTCAGGTCAACTACCACTACTATTCACACGTCCTTACTCACACACAAATCTGGTGGGGACCTACTTGGCAATCTTTGCTGGTGATCATGTGTCATGTGTTGCGATTTGGATCAGAAAAGTTTTGGCAGTAGCATAGCTGTGGTTGTTGGTGCTGGTGCTGGTGCTGGTGCTGGCGTGTGAGGGTGTCGGTTACTCCGTCCATAACGAAAGGGCAGTAGGAAACATGGAGGAATTAAAATAAAATTCAAAGACCAGTACCAGAGCATTCACAGTCGACAGTTTATGCAGTAATTAAATGCAGCAAAGCGTAATGGGAGAGCATGAGTTGCCTGAATGGGTTCGTGTACTTGTGTTCGTCGTCAAGTGGAACTGGAAGCAAGACTAACACCTCGTTAAGTTTGAGATTTTAGGGATAAAGAATGGAATAAGACAAGCTCATTTATGACAGGACATTTATGATGATGTGGTGTAGTCGTCCAAATGGTTGTATTTGTACGACATTTATGCGATGTGATGACTGATAGTGTGTACTTTCTACCAGTACCAATCCAATCCCAAGTCTAATAAACTCAAGTTGACTAAATAATAAGAACCATTCGACTTCGCTGGTAATACATGGTATTAACGAGAGCGGAAAATGTTGCTGGGTGGTATTTGTACAAATCCTCCACGACTGTCATTAAGTTAACATGAGCAATGTGGAAAAACAGTAAAAGTAGACAAGATATTTCCTGGTTCCCACGTAAACATTGACCATTTTTATCAGTTTTTGTAGAGACACAAGGTTAATAGCGTTAGAATGACTAGCACTCACGCTCGGTCCTCCGACTCCGACTCTGACTTATCGATGGAGATGTTGTTTCAATCGCTGTACAAACTATTCGATACTCGTTAAAGGATCGTTTGAAATCCAAAAAATGTTTCAACCTCACCAACGATACTTGCACCGAAACTGAAATTGAGAGCTGAGAATTGTGAGTAATGTGTTGATCCTCTGGAAAAGAATGCTGTGGGAAGTGGACAAGTGCGGAAGGTATGCTTGTGTATTGATGAATGAAAGTACCTACAGCGTATGTATAACGTAGTAGTAGTAATGGAGCACAGCGTGCTCATGTGTCAGTGGTTGTTGGTTTAGTACGCTGCATACCGAGGTCTTACTAGTTATCTAGTGGGGAAGATCATAGCATAAGTCTGGGATGAATAAAGTATGACGTTGAATAGCACGATTTACACAAGTTTGCTGTACTGAGACTGAGACTGACTGAGGATATACTTTAGCACTCATACTTTGGTTTTGGTACTTGCTGTGGACTTGGGCCATACGTGAATATTTATGTGAAAGAAAGCATGTAGTGCAGGTTTATTGCCGGTTCATGTGGATTTGCACAATAAATTCTTGCGTAGGTTTTTATCTGCTGAGACAGTTATCCTTGGGCACGAGTTGAGAGTAAGGACGTTAGTGGCCTATAACTATATGAGCTTGGAATAATTATTATATTTTATATGGATGGCGTAGCAAAGGAAATTACAAGCAGACGAATACGAATCTGCTAATATCTAAATTGAATGGAGATGAAAGGTCGGCAATAGAAATTCGGAGTAGAGATATATGCATATAGTAGGGTATTATAGTGTGGTGTGAGAATCTTTTGGTATCGTACTTGAAGGTTAATCTGACTCGGAAAATGGGCTTATCGTTACTTGGCCTCGGTCTGGATGTGCTGCTTGGCTTGATTTGGTTGCTGTTGGTTTTGGTGTTGGTGTTGGTGAGCTGGAGACAGGATAGAGAATCCCCGGGAGTGGACTTGCTCCTTGTTCGTGTTCACGGCAAGTCATGTAGTGCTAAAATAAAATGTGTAAAGGAAAATAAATAGAAACTTTGTACACACATTCGCTCCCAGCCCAGCTAGAACAAGTACAATGTGTAAGCCCCAATATACTAATACAAGCCGCCCACCCGGCTCCTTGGCTACGGTCTTCGGTTTACGGTTTCGCCTTGGAAATGTGTCGGCCCTCGTCTATAATTCCTTGGCTTTTCTCCTCGTTGGGACGTTGGGAGTAGACCTTCGCCGCTGTCACTGGTGACTGGTGGAGAAAAAGAGACAACAGCATCATATTTGCTTCGTGTACACTTGTACTTACTCTCCAAATTTAATAGTTTGAAAATGTAAGAAATGGTCGAACGAATCCGAATCCGAATCCAAATCGCTTCAATCAGCAAAACTACGTTGGTATGTAGGCAATAGGAATATGATAAAACAATCATGTTAAACGCAATTCCCAAATGATTTCTTAGCCCCTTTTAAATAAACTTTATTCATGCTCCTACTGCTTACTCACTTCCTTACCTTATTCTTCCTGCCTATTCGTCTAGTGAGTAAAATTATTACCTATCTTGCCCTGTGTTCTAGTGTATGCAGGCATTTAGAATTTGAAATCTGCACTCCCCCTACCATTTCGTCAACCTTCATAGATTCATAGTTATATGTACATAGATATAGATACGATACCCAAACTTCTCAACTTTCCATGCCTCCAGAGCATTAAGCCATTTGAAATGGAAATATTTTGAGGGAGAGTTTTCTTTTATGGTTTCAATGCATGGACTGACTTTGTGGACCGTGTGTTCTATATTTACTCGTAGTAAACAGTTGATGGAAGGTTGTTATAGTTTTTGGTACATAGTTTGGTGGAATACTCCCGCACGAACAGCCATATTACCTACGTATCTAGGTAGTCGTTGAGCTGAGTAGAGCAAGTGCTATTAGCAGGGCTAACCGAACGTTACGGATGGTTACTATTTATTCCTATCCACATCCACATCCACATCAACATCGACAAGGACAAGGTTTTAGTTGTGCCAACTTAACTTTTCAAACTCTGTAATACTTGAGAAATATCTAGGCAGTAGTCACATTAGCAGTTCGCCAGTAGCAAACGGCGTTTGTTAGTGTTTGTAAATTTGCCTTTGCCAGTGCCAGCTTATTAGTTTATATAAGCAGAAAATATAATTATTATGTAATGACAGTGTAGGATGTATAACATTTGACGTGTTGATGTTGATGCTGATTCTGATGGCAGTTGCGATATGCGATATACTTGACGATGGCGTTGTTGGCACATACATGGCTGAGGAAAGGCGTATCTATATGTGTATAGTTGTATAGGAGTGCGGTTTACTTTGCTTTCCTGCGAATTGCAATTTGCAATATGAAACGAAGCATTATCGATATAGTTATGTTATGTACCTGCGACTGTATTGGTAATTACAATTGGAGGGGTACGGATATGCAGAGCATGGGTAGGTATATGGGTAGGGAAAGAAAGGTAGTTTTAGACGATATAGGTCTGTACGTATGTACACAGACAGTGTAAAGATGGGGAATCGAGGTCGCCTGTTTAAGATGGAGAGACACTGTGAAAGCCGGCTCAACTACAGCTACAGCTACAGCCACCACCACCACCACCACGAAGTTGACCTATTTCTGGGCAGAGAGCTGTGATAAACCAGCAAGGAGCCTCAGCGTTGCAAACTACTCTCCATACATACATACCTTCATACGTTCCTCTCGCTGTGCTCATCCACAGTCACAATCCACTGACTGTGGGGCTACGACCACGACTATGACTATGACGTCGTCTAGGTAGTAATAATAATGCAGTCTACGTAACGTAATACCTGCGGCTAGGATACATATACATATACGATTCCGTCGATAATGTCTGAATGTCTACACGTCTACAGCTCTATATATATGCTGATCTTGCAGTGATTGCCTCAACTTACCGTCATGCAATCCCATTACAGTCCAATCTAATATTATTATCCCTACCTGTCTGTCTCACGTGCCGTTCTAAAGCCTTTTAGTCCAGCGGTATTATTCACATAGGTATACCTACATACTTGGGCTGCTTACCTTCCCTTTGTGGTACCTGCTACAATCTTATCAGTTGCCATTTTCCAAGCGAAGCTCTCACTCGTCTAATCTCCGTCTGGTCTGGATTGTGGGGAGTTTCGAGGGTGTTTGTGGATATGGATCGAATCGTTGGCCTTCCAGAGAAAGGAGAGAATCAGAGGATTTATCTTGGTCTTGGTGTACTACTTCGTGCCGGTGATTCCCCTTTGCTAATTGCAAATGGTATTTTGAGTCCGGGCGGGGGAAGGGAAAGAAATGTGATTATGATCATCCATGTAGGTAATGCTACCTGCTATGTATATAGATGAGTTTGAGTTGGAATTGAATTATTACCTAGGTATTTGTAGATTGCATATTTGTCTGTGTGTATGTGTATACATTGTACAAATTGATCATCTTATTTTAGTCATTTAAGGAAGTTAGGAATGAAAGAAGTAAGGGAAGTAAAAATGATTAAAATAAGATGGTACTTGGAAGAGTGTTTATGCAGGGTTGAAGTGTATTATGATTGGATTATAGGACAGTTTAGGATTGGAAATGTAGGCTAATGTCATCATTTGCACTTGTCTGTTTGAGCTGCTACACCCGAGCATTTATACCATTTAGCGTTCTATATGTAGGGAGAGCATAATGAGCTTTGCAATTAGGAACTCGTAAGTGTCGCCCCAAATGGACTGGAGACACTACGCTGTCAAAGAATCAATCGTATCAGAATCAATTAAACAAAGCTAGCTATTGTAAGTGTGAGCACGAGGAGCGGAGATAGGGATAGAGAGAGATAACGAGAGGCTCGATAGAGAACTTGATAAAAAATAAAATCAGACCTTGTTCGGTGTATCGGCATTCTATATGCATATTTCTATATACCATAATATTCTAATTCCTATTCACATGTCCAATCAGCTATTTATTTATTGAATGCTCGATAATGACAAGTACAATTATATGTGATAGTACAAGGAGCAAGCAAACGAATGCAATCGCCTTATCTGTCTATTAATAAATACCTACTTGCATTGAATCCCGAGCCTTGTGTACTACCCGTGCAGGAACACAAATACCGATGCAAACAAAACACCATACCATACGCGCTCCTCTACGTTGTACGTTGGATTTGATAATGGAATTATTGATTTGATACAGTGTATTTTGTATTTTGACTGTGAATGAAACATGATTTTCAATGATTTCGATTATTTGATTATTAATCTGAAAATAAATGAGTGCCTAATCTCGCGAAGGAGGCGTGAAATGTGTGTGGGGATTGTAGAGTAAATAATGCTCCTGACTGCTCTACCTTCCCTTTACATGAATAAGGTTGACGTGGACGTTACTGTTCAAGTGGAAGCTGTAGTAGTGAGTGAGTGTGAGTAACATTAATTGGATGGAGATGATGTGCCTTTTAACTCGGGTCGCACAGTCTTAATACAATTACCAGCTTACCAACAACATCAACTTTGTAATCACAGGCATTTTGTTCAGTGGTGAAGTGATATTGTGTAATTAAAATTTGCATGTGTCTGGTATTTCGATTCGAATGGATGTTGTTGTTGTTTCTTTGAATACCCAAGTTGAGTTCTCTTCTCTCGTCTTTCCCATTCGGTTTGGGTTTTAGCTGAATAGGTACACGACAAACAAACCTTGGCTTTGGATTTAAATTTGAATTGTGCTTGAATCGATTTCAAGTCACCAACTAGCAACTACATATTGCTGCTATTTTGATATAATTAAATATAGCAGATCGAGTTGTCTTTGCTTAACGAGGCATGTAACTGAAACTTCACAAGGAAGAACAAATACATAGCTACGCATAGATTTCCACTGTCGCTGGATTTGGATTCACTGTCGCCTTCGTGATCGAATCTGTACTAGCCAGTCATATATCGACATCCACATCAGATTACATTGACTTACGATACGTTACGGTGAGTTGTACTACTTTGATACTAAAATTGAGTAATAGGTACCTATGTAGTCACAATAGTTATGTCTGGGAATGTATGAGTTTGCTGAAAGGAGAGAGAGAGAGAGGGACGTGGTCTTCATTCATACCGGTGATGAATGAAGACGTCGTGATGTGATGGAAATGGAGTGGTCAGACATGGCCTGTGGCTTCACTATACCTACACCATAGATTCTGGCCACTGGCTACTGGCTTCTTGGTTGGAAGGAAGAGTCAACAGTGTAAAGGCTGACTGCTTTGCTTTGCTTTGCTTTATACAAGTTATTCGGTTGACATTCTTGTATTTGTATTTGTCATGGTCGTCGTTGGAGCAATTTAACTCTACCGTTTAACTTGTTAAATGGAATTTAGCTGTAGACATGAAAGTAAGAATATAAATTAGGAATGGTCTGCGTATTTGTCTAGTTCTAGTAGTCGTAGTGGAGTTGTAGGTTGTAGTAGTAGTTAGTAGTGGCAGTTAGTGTGGAGTATGTAATTGAGTGGTGGTGGTAGTCCGTGTTGTGAAATGATGTGGGGACGATTAACATACTATTTACATAAGGATGTCGATGTCGAATGGCGTTGCTTCCCAAACTACCAAATAATAGCAAACATTGTGAGTTTGTGAGTGTGAGGCGTGCGAGACTATGTATGTCTGTCTGCCTGTCTGTGTCCCTGTCTCATCGTCAGTCTCTAGTGCAAATGTAGGAAGTTGTCTGGAAAAAATTAAAAACGGTATAAAAAGTGGAAAGCTAAAAGGCGAGTGTAGTTTGTCGTTGTATGCATGTACATATCTGCAGTTGTACTACATGTCTATGTCTAGTACTGCCAATCCACTTTCGTACCTGTGCCTCGTGGATTTTCTATTATTGATAATTATGTTACCATGTCTGTCTTTCGGTCTGCTGGCTCACTGTCTCGTATGGATAGTCATTATGTATTTGTCCGTAGCCTTCCCCACATAGAGCACATTGTAATGTAATGGTGTAGCCGGTTATAGCTTTTGTATCAACCGTGATAATAATTCTACATTGCACACCTAGCACCTACAGATATAATTCCATATAACGGAGGTACCTCCATTATATAGAAGCCGTGTAGTAGTTAGCAAAAGGGAATTAATGGGATGGATTTTCGCAGAGTCTGTGACGTCCGCAAATGGATTTTCATTCACATTTAACTTTCAAGACTTCCGCTGACACTCTGTTTTAAGAACGGTAGCTCTCTGGCGCATGCATGTACCTAGGTATGTATGTACATAGATGTACCTGGTGCAGAACAGGGTTAGTTGGTAATCGTAATTTATAATGATGGTAGCTCCTACTTTTGTGGGTAATTTAGGTGTCTTTATCCTCTCCGTGACCGTTGGAATTCTCAAATATTATTTGATAGAATAGAATGTAGCGGCTGTCAACGTGGAATCCAGAGGATAGGTTGGCATTGGTTGGTGCATGGTATGTGCATAGACGGGATTTGGTAGGTTGTACTTGTACTTGTAGGACAGGACAGGAGAGTACAGTGGATTTGATCACTTTAGTTTGATTACTTAGAAGCTGATGTTTCGTAGTCTGTACTGACGTTGACAAGCTAATGGTGGGGATTTGGCAACTCTTTTATGTATACTACGACGACGAGATTGTTAAGCCTGAGGAATATTGTAATTATACACTTGAATTAACTTATTGAATTGCGTACGCGGAAAGCACACAGACTGAAACTGTCACTTTATTGGACACGAATAATGAATACATTTTAAAGTATATTATTGTTGTGGAAGCGTGGTTTGATGCGAGCAGTTGATCGAGTGAGTGGAGCTACTTCAATTTCATAATCGCAGCAAATGTATGTTATGTGTGTAGCATCGACCTTGGACTATTAAATGATTTTTAAAGTGAGGGATCGATGCTATGGTGCGGTATAGGTATAGTATTAGTGTTAGTGTGGTATGCTATGGTATAATATAATGTAGCATGGTATGGTATGGTATGGTGATGGTCTGGAGTGGTGTGGTGGTTTGTGGATTATTGTGAGTTGAGCATTTCGAGTATGTTTGGTGTGTAGTCTGAAGTGTGAAGTGAGTGAAGGCAGACAGTTGATTTTATTTTTAATGAAAATCATCCAATATTATTTTATTCCTATCACCATTACCCATTACCATCACCATTCCCAGTAACATTAACCGCACCGCATCTTTGCTGATATTATTGGAATTATAGAGGTGCAGTGAGACTTTAAAGAGTTCATCTCGTGTTGTGGTGAGTATTAAAGTATTTAGTAACCTTAAAGATCTGTATAATTAAGTACTTGTACTTGTAGTTGCTTTAAATGTGGAACAAACTTAAAGCGTACAAGACAGTTGTGTTATTATCAAGTGTGAGCGTGCCTAGTGGGGAGGCTTGAGGCTAGTGAGGTTGGTGTACGAAGTAATTCGTAATTTATTTATGCAAATAATATCTTGTGAATTTAAAAATGATTTAAAGGAGCAGAGTACATAGTGCTTGTGATTCCAACTTCAACTGTGTAGCAGGTAACTTGAGCAACTCTTGGCTGGCTGTCTGTGCCGTGGAGGGCATGCCACTTAATCTCATGGCCAAAGTCATGGTCATGTACAAGCTACTTGACCAAGTATACCCAGCTTCTAGTCCAATGTCTCATTCACATGCATATAGTAAACTCATAATACTCCTAAAGCCATACTTTAACGGTTTAACATGTACGTGTGGCTAATGAGCGTCTGCGACTCTTTTCCTCTGTCGCTCTATTCCTCTAACCTATATTACTAAATATAATGTATGGTGCTAATGCTATCTTAATAGCACAACAGAACAGGGTAGAGCAGGAGCAATTGCGTTCGCAAGTGCAGCTTGATTTGTCTCAAATATTCGAGTTCGCAATCGGAATCTGAATCGCTATAGAGAGACCGAGACCTGTTCGCTCACGATGGTACATAAGCTCGTGGAGGTTAAGTGCTGAGTTTGTATTTAGATATCTTGACTTGGCTTATGTATTAATTGTTCGATGAAAACCACAACCAGTACCAGTAAGAAGACTGCTATGTGTTCGTAGAAACACAAACGCATGTCAAAGTTGATACGATAGGACGAAACACGAGGCAACATGCAAACTTTGAATGAAGTTGACTGTAATTATTTCCTTATGTATGTAGTGCCTGTGCTATGCTTGGAGCAGATATCTGCACAAGCTCCAGTGCAAGGAGCCGTATACATAGAGAAATATTGAACATAATATCACATTCATGAAGTTTCAATCTCGAAAACAAAAAAAAATCAAACATGTGTGGATAGATATTGTGTTTGAACGACGGAATAAAATTATCAGTTTTTTATAATCTTCATTAAATTGTAGTCACTTAGATTTAAATGGGTGAGCGACTGGGAGAGTTTTATCAGTAATTGTATTGGATTTATGTGTATGTTTCATTGAAAAGAAAACAGCTGCATTTTTGTTATGCTCAGCATTGTAAATATTATTTTTGTTGACTCGGTATTTCTACGACTCGTGGTAGAGGAAAAAGTGGCTAAAAATAATATGTATGTGGCCAAAAACCCACTATTGACATCGCTATCGGCTCAACTAATCATGAATAATGCTTGATGAATTAGGTGTTTTTCATGTATTGCGCAATCCCAATACC
>JAAXYX010000168.1:0-58249 GCA_036851915.1 Ptenothrix huangshanensis | reverse complement strand
CCGAGCAGTGGCCTTGGGACTCTCAAGTCCCTAAACTTAATGTACATACTGCAGGTGTGCAGTTTAAATATACGTCGCAATGAGTACGGCAGTAAGTAGCCTATATCCATTTAATATAATGTACCGTAATTTCGAAACTTCAATTAGCAACCGTGTGCCATATAGGCTACTAGTCTGAGAGCACCAGACGGCATTAATTTTAAAAAAAAAATCTGTCTGGTTAAGCTTAACAATTACCAATTACCACACTGTCTAAATCTCAAGCATACTAATTGTAAGTATGGATTAGTGAGTCGTGGTATGTGGTATCTTCATTGGTGACTTAGTACTTAAAATAAACAAATAATGTGCAATCAACGTTTTCTATACCTTTTGATGGCAACTTTCTCTCCTGTATCAATTCTCTGTCCAAGAACGACGGATCCATAGGTACCATCACCCAACGGTCCCAAAGTTTTGTAGCGATTCATAATAACCATTGAAAAGCCTTACCTCCAACACATTTAACACAATCACAAGACTCTAATTTATTTTTATATCTGGCAGACACTCACTTCAACAACTTAACGGCGTTATGTAACTTGGTTTTTAAAAATTTGTATTTGCTAGTCATGTTGATAATTCAAAGAGGGTAATAATTTTTCCCAGAGAAAATCGGGATGATGACAAAATCCTAGTATACTATTGTATGGAGTAACTATTGGTTGGTTACCTGTGGTTAGTAATACAAACAGAGTGTGATAAGGGTAGGTATTTACAATATATAATGAGAATACAACACATCCCAATGAGTAAAATAGAGAAATTAACTGCTGAATATTCACAACTGTACGATTCCACTGATAATCATTTTGCTGTTTAAAGTTAGAATTTTGGGCAAATAAATGACAACATTTATGCCCATTTGTTTGATTTGGTAAGAATTAAAGGATCTGCATGTGTGCTGACCAAAGGGGAAACGAATGTTTGGCAGTTGTTGTTCCTTGATCGCGAATGCTATACTAATTCGTTTAACTCCTGCTATTCCCCACGATGCTCTGTCCAATCTTGTCGGGGTTTTTAATTGTGTTTGCCACCGGGGTTACCAAGTAACCCAAAAATCGATGTGCGTTATAAGGTGAGCAACAACCATAACAGAACAGCTTACCTTGCATGAGTTGCATGATTGTGAGATAAGTATAGTCATGGCACTGAATTGAAAAAGCTGATAATCTATTGTCTAAGGATCTAAAATACATTCACAAAACTTCTTTTATATACGGTTACCTTACCCAAGGCAATAAGGACTAGTGGACGAACGCAAACTATTTACTCTGCACTATACTTGACAACAGCAATACAGTCGTTGTCGTTAGAGGCAAAGGCAGTTGACTTTGACAGCCGCTGTCGCTACATACATAGTTTTACGATCGTTGCTAGCTCATGAGAGAATACCTTTGGTTATTACCAGAATTAATTTGTGTGTCCTAACAACTTACTAAACTCAATGCCGCATATGACAGCCATCAAAATTAATGCCCGAAGAACAACCATCCTGACTTAAACAAGGATACGCGAATCTAAAAATTTATTCAACTGGAAGAGTGGTCTAGTTATTGTTAGTTCTGCTTCTACAGTGGAGGAACATGAAGGTCCGAATTTAAGATGAATGAGCGAAGAGTATTTACTTTTTACTGTACGTTTTGCATTTGAAATTTACAGAACATAATTATACAAACAATAATCTGACACCGTAATTATGATAGGAGATGAAACGTAATTCCAGGTGGGAATGGATTATCTATGTAATATATTTGTATAAGTTTGCGTTATGTACGTTATGACGCTGATTAATGCACTAAATGTTGTAGACTAGAGGAAGGTACTAGGACTAATTTTAACAATTCACATTACGTATATTAGACTGAATTTACGATTACAACAGCTTACAAAATAATGCAAAGAAAAGTGTAAGGAAGGGATATAATTTACAGGTAGAGACAAATTAAAAAAAAAATCATACACAGTATTTAACACAAGACAGCAGGTCCAGGAAAACTAGGGATGCCACCGCAGAGCGAGCTCATACTGATACTGCCAGAATTGGACGAGTCTGACCATGGAGAATTATCCCGTATGTCTTGACAAGTGTTGTTCATCGAAGAATGGGATGTAAACGTTGGCTGTTGTTTATGTGATACTCGGAACTTGAGAGGACTTTGACACACATGCGGGACACCACTGGCTGCAAGACGAACTTTGGCTATGTAGGTTCCTGGCTCCTGAGGTCGAAAACAGTACACGTAGCGTAGCTCTTTGCCATTATCATCGCAGTCAATTCGCATTTGAACAGGTACTACATAGTCCCGAGGACCTGTCACTGTAACAACAAAATGAACAGGCCTAAAAAGTATCTTTCCGGGTTGAGGCTCCAACACAAAGATCGACATACAAGGAATAGTACGATGACACGTCTGAGCTTTGGCTTTCGTAATAAAATTGGATGGAATCAATTGCGACCATAATGGCTCCGTCAAAAATGACTTCGGAACTAACTGTTTGTTTTTAAATTCCACGTCCTGCTCCGGCTCATTTGAACTGTTCGTTAAATCCAACAGTTCCGTTGAGGTAGGAATGAATGCTGTTCTTAATGGACTGATCTGGACAACGTTTCTAGTCTTCTTCTTAAATGCCTGGACTCCATTGATCATCACTGGTGGCTTGCTACTACTTTTAATTAGCTTCTTCCACGGAGCAGATGGCGGAGGTGGAAAGTAGATTGCTTCCAACTTTTCTTTTTCCTCTGGCTCGTTAGTCAGTGGCAAACTAGTGACAAGCTGGAATGAAGTATAAAAAATTAAACTTCACTACCACTAAAATTAACTAGGTACTAAATTTCATTTCGCATCATGCTAAAATGCTTTTAATATTTTTTTAAAATTGAGAGAATGAAAATAATTTCTAGTTTACCTTCCAAGGTGCCTGTGGGCCTGGGATGGCGGCGGAAATAGGATATTCCAACTGTGGAATGTTGTAAAAATTGATAGTTCCATCAGGAAGATGACCTGGAACTCCAGGGGCGGTGTAGAAGATCGAGACCGCTTGAGGAAACTGCTGCACTGTTGGAGCCATGTATGTCAATCGAGAGGGTGCGAAACTTGGCATAATACAGACGGTTTTCACAAATTAAAATAGGTAACATAAACTCCATAAATTAAAAAAATCGATTTGCTGAAGCAAAAAAATTAGCGTGAATGGGGAAGTATTCACAGACGTTCCTAATTCTAGAAATCTCACTTCAAAAACTAATTTTCAAAACAAAACTGTCAACTTTAAATTTTCCGTTTGATGAGACATTTTCTTTACATGCAGTCAGTGCGGGTAAGTTCTTTTTTCTAGGGTGCAACCGTAACCTATTGCAGGTCGAGTGTGTGAATCAGAGTACATCTTTATGATTTTCTCTGTCAGCCAATCAATTTTGAATTTTAACATTTAGTGCTTTTTACCGGAAACAATGCAATAAAATGGGATTGAAATCTTACAGCTACGTTTTGCAAATTATCCTATGTAAAACGTGCATATTTTGATTATGAAAATTGTCACTATTGCTAAAGTTACAGAGTTTCCACATTTCACACCATCAAAACCAACATGTGGCAGTAACTGGGGAAATGATGACGGTAAACGTTGAAGTTGAAGTCAATCATTAAACATTTTTAAACCCACGTTAATGTGATGAATTGGGGATGGGGGCTGTAAAACCGTAAACTTTTGATGGCGACATTTGTGTCATGTTCCATGTTCCTGTTTGCCCAGCAGTTTACAAAATGTCTGTGAATGTAATGCACCGGGTTTTCCCAATTGCGCCAATTTTTCGCGATGTTTAGTCATCCTTGCTAAACAATTTTTACCTGGAACATAAAATGGCAGAAAATACCCTTGACGATCTCCTCATCCAATCCAAAACGTCAACTTTGATACTATTAGCATATGTGGTTGCGGGGTTACTGTTGCCACCACCGTCTCAGGTCAGTCGCCATGTGTTCAACTTGTTACGGCACGGTTTTATAACTAATGATAATGATATTATGATGGATCAAACCTTCTGGCGTCAGTATAGCAGCACCAAGCTCGATGCAACCTTAAAAATGTCCTCGAGAGTTTCGGACGAAAATTTTACCAGCTGTTATCAATTTCCCTTTCCCGTTCCAAGGGAAAAATTCTTTTAGTTTAAAACATTTTTAAAAATTGTTTGAACCAACAAACAAAAATTTTTATGATTTTTAAGCTTTATATTTATATAACTATCGTTTGGTTACAACGACAATCGTTTTTAGATAAACTGGTATAGCATACAGGACTACTTGTGATTTCCACCCCAAATCCATTTAATTCCTTACTTAACAAAGCATAATGACATTCTCGAGGAATCCACTCGTGAATTCTTTGAAAAAATTGCAAAACTGTTTAACTAAATATTCCTGTTGGTGCGAACAGATATTGGAATTAGGTAATTGCCATTATTTCGACCCAAAATAAAGCCTTTTTGATATTAATTTTGTTAATTACTATCTCTGATTAAACCACGCGACGATTTTGATGAAAGTCAGTTAGACCCGTTTGGGGCGGTAAAATTGTTAAGTGATCTTGCTGAAATATTTTTGTAAACATCGGTAAATATTTTTTTATTGCCATAGTTCACACACCATCAGAACCTGAACCAAAAATATATGTTACCTGTCCTACCTAATTTGATATGTGCAAAAATTTGTTTGTTGTACAAGACTGGTTGTAGTTGTAATCATTGGTAAATACCAATGATTACCAATATTAGCACCAATGGAACATGTGGAACCCTATCGATTCCAAATTCCAATATTTCCAAACAAATAACATCTAATACTGATGTGCCGTCCATGCTTTCTCGCTGTTGCCGATTCATTGTAATTATCTGCTAGAGTCAAGATATTAGAGAGTTAAAATAGCCAAAAATGCCACGTAACCCTGGATAGCTTATTAATGTATATCTTCTGATTGAGCCATGCTGTGCAATGACGCAAGAAGCAGCGACAAGAAGCCAATACACCATCACCATCATACGTTTAGTTGAACTTGGGTGCATGAAATCGGTAAAGATCGTTTTTATGTATTTTTTTCCTATTTTAATTTGTAGCCGTTCATTTCAGCAGGTGCATTAATGCGTGCAATTCGGTTAGAGACGGGGAAGAATAGTATTTAGAATTTAGACCATATTTATTTTGACCAGCTTTAGCTCTGACTCCTAACAGTCCTAACACCTTGACACTTGTTTAAGTACAATGCTTGTGTATTGACAAGAAATGATACCAGAGATGTCCCATATCCAGACCAGTATTTTTAGGAGTAGCTGTTCGGGGAAGATATCTTGCTGATTAAGAGTGACCGCCTCTCTCAACTAATCCTTCTTGGGTGGTCCTGTGTTTTGTTTAGTATGAAGACACTCTTCCTCTCTTGCGCCATATGAAATTACAAGCTCCGGATCCGGAGACTGTGCCAAGATTGAAAAAGCGCCTTTTTACTAACCTTTGTACGTGTCAAAACACATGGTGTATAAACAAAAATATCTACTGACCAGTAGAATTTCACCATGGTCTGGTTTCATCACCTGGTTTTTTGAAAAAAATTGCTGGTTTTGTAATATTATTTGAATGAGGTCGTCATAGAAATTTATTACAAAACTTGCATCAGTCGAAAACCATTAAGAGTAAATACACTCTCAGTCAGTTTTATAGTTAATAAATCAAAACTTCCAAAAATATCGGATTGGAATTGGAAGATGCGTCGTAATGCTTGTTTTTGAAAAGTCATGATATTAGCGGTAAACCCATGAAATTGTAAAGCCACGAATTGCTATGGTTACGTATTTCTTTCCTGTGGAGAATTTTTTAAAAAGTTACATAACCATAGTAATTCTTACATTTGTAAACTTACACAGGCTTTACAACGTTGATGGGTTTACCTCTATTGATGAAATCATACACCTTTATGATTTCATCAACTATTTGATGAATCCCAATTTTTAAAAACCACAAAATTTATTTTTTACATCTGAAAACTGATGTCCACTTTTTACCAATTTCCAATCCACTAATGTCCAATTTTACGCACAATACTGTACGAGGAATTGAAAATTTGCAAAACTGATATTTGTGTTACATATCTATGTATGTATCATCAATTATTGAAATTCCTCCTTTTGTATTTTATTTTGTCTAACTAATTTGGTTATTTACGGCAAATACATGACATTTATTTGTTAAGATGATATTGGGGATAGATTTGTGAGACTCTTTTCTCTATTGTTTTTTACACCTCGTTGTGAATTGAGTTTGCCAATATACATTTTTATTTTAACTTGCCGCATTTTTGACAGTCTGGTACTTAATACATACAAAACCAAACAAACAAAACAATTGCGCTGTCGCCCATTTTGGACGCGGTCGTTAATTATGCCACACTTAAGGTGTAGAGATCCATGTGGGTTCGCATCTCTCTAATATTTTTTGTGAATGAGCTAAATCAGCACTCCCTATTTCATGCACTCAGTTTTACCTACTTATTCGAATTTAACGCCCATAAAACGTACGATGCTCGGTAGACGATCACCAAAGCGGAAATCAGTGCGCAAATGATATACTCTGGGTTGGGGTTCTAAACATCATTGTATATTTGAAATTTGTTTTTATTTAACTGCGTAAATAGTTTTTTGACATCATAAATATAATATGATCATATATAATGATGAGACTAATAACACTTCAATTTTTCTGAAAGGATATTGATGAAGATAATAAGCCATGTATATATATATTATACATCATTGTGCATCTAGCTATGTATGTAGTGCAGTAAGAATGTTTACTACATATTTCGATAAATGTAAATTGAATAAGTAATAATCTTTGGATTTTTCACAAACATTAAGAATTATTTTAAAGTAATCTTATAGCACTAAATTCTTGAAAATACATATTTTTTTTCTGAATTCAAAATATATCTTGAAACTCCCCGATACAAATCATAAGATCTGACATCTGACAAACCATTTTTTCATTTTGAAGTTGTCACATATATCATAAATTCCACCTCTCAGGTAATCATACACAGGAAGGTATAGAATTCTATTTATCATTCGCAGGTCTAGTTGTAAAGGAATATGGATGTACAAATAAAGGTACTACGGAATTAAGGTTACTTAAAGTTTAAAATTAAAATTATTGTATATGTAATAGTGGCACGTTTAGTCTTTCGCAGGACGATGTGTCTAGTAGTCGACCACCATTTTACTCTATCTTTAAATAAGAACCTGTACACGGGGTATTCTATCAAAGAGTTCTAGTTTGGAATCAACTGTAAAACTAGCTGTAAATAGCTATGCCAACAACAGTAACATGTAAAGGTGTTTAAATCTGTCTTCTAACAATAGCTACTTAATTCAGAAATATCGTCGAAAACGTTTAAACAAAATGAGCTATTAATGATTTTTAATCACAATTAATTATTTAAGTTTCAGCATGTTCCACAAAAGTCCACAGTCGGGGACGGGGCATTGTGACGTTACGTAGCTAGGGAATATGTAGATCTTTCAATGTTCAAATCGTACGCTAAGTACACTCTGCAACATGCAATTCGAATTTTCAAATGAAACTTTGAATTATGTTGAAATTAAAATAAGTACCAACGTACCTATAAAATCTATTTTCTACAAAACCCGTGGAATAATACTAAAATACTGACAACCGAAACCGCTCGGATGTCCTCGGAAGAAAATACAACTTCAAGTAACGATTTATAATTATGTACACGCATAAATCACATTCATGAAAAACTAACTTCTGTACTTCTTAAATAATCATCATTTTATGTGAGCAACTAATCAGATTGAATTTAAATTATTACTATACAATTATGATTTACAATTTACAACTATTTTTCATAAATTTTCATTAAGTTGGTTAGTTAGAAATAGTTGGAAACATGCACGGCATCGTTCAACAAACCTTATACTGCCCGTTACTTAAAATCAACGGTACTTACTAGTCACAACAACAGCGTCAGAAATATTAAATTTGAATAATTTATCATTATATGGATAACATAACATCTGAATAACTTTTAATTCTATAGCTACTGTTTAATTAATATTAAGCCGCACTTTCATTTGAGGTCTGAATAGTCTCGCTCTTATCTTCACAATCATCTGAGGTAGACTCCGGTGTGAAAAATGATCTCGGAGTATTGTAAACTGTACACCATAGGGGACCCGAAGCTGTTGCTCGTCCATTCCAACTCCAACCATTAGGAATAGCTATGTGATTAAGACCCTCGTCCACTGTACCTCGGTCATCTAAATTGATAAATTAATGTTAAATTAGCAACCATGAAGTATATGTAATCAACTGATTAAAATAAAATGGTCAATTCTTATTCCTTGTAAAAAAAAAAGCATTTTTATTGTGTAGCTTCAAAAGTTTTCAAAATATTTTAAGGACACTTACCAGTTAGAAAGCATTTTAGCTCCGAGGTAATCCACAAGCTACACGGGTCGGAATTTTGAAATTCCTTGTCACTGTCATTTGTAGGATCGGGAAAAATCCTTTCCAAATCGGTAAGGTTTCCTAGACCTGAAAGTAAAATAAAGCAAAATTACCAGGAAGGTCCTTACCTTTCCACATGTCAGCTACACTTTACTCAGTATTCTAAAACTAATACACTATTAGTCAATAAGTCAAAATTAACCTTCAGCGAATGAAGGTTAAGTTTTTTCCACGCTCTCTGCTAACCAGTTCCGATACTAAAACAAGTAATTCTAACTAATTTTGTAAGTAACGAATTAAATTAAATTACTCGAACGTTCTTTCCCCAGGATAGAATATTTTACTAACAACATACATACTGAAGCCAAAATAAAAACCAGGTTTTCAAGCTGAAGCTAATAAAATTACATAGGTAGCAAAAGAACACTCGACTCAACACTCCTTTAACCAAACCGGAAAGCAACACCAAAATTGAATGAATGTGCATTTACATTCAGGAACTCACTCCTCTACATCTGCTAAAAGCTCGGGATGTTAGAAATTTTTCAAGATAATATGATTGCAACGATTTCGTGATTCTTCGGGGCAATCACTGCGTTGATTTTATTGCACCAAGTAGATATTATTGAATTTAAGAGTTCAACTACTTACTAACATGCTATGTATGTAAGTAGTTAGGTATACATACGTTCGTTTTTCAGGACATGTACTTTATTGCAACAAATGAAACTAAGTGGAATCAATTATTACGAATCTATTTCTAACCTTTCTGTGCATGATGCGCATTAAAGTACCCCATTATGAGTGCTCCATCCGTTGCCTTCACAAGGGACTTGATCGAGTCCATCACGTCCTCTTGATTATTTGGACTTTGTACGTGGCCATTAGTGTAAGAATTTCCTTTCTCAAGTGATGCTGAGAGCACATTTATTAAAACCCAGCTGGAGTGCTTGACCTGGTAAAAATAGAAAACGTTTATCATCAGAGATTCGACCAAACCACCAATGTAATGATTTTATTGATTTTCTAACGCCTCACGTACATGCAACAGATCTTAGCCTGAGCTACTTTTTTTCCTTTTCCACGTACCATTTTACTACTAAAACTTGCACATTAGGAAACGAAAACTCGTTCGCGATTTTAAATTAAAATTCGTTATTGCTACGTAGAATTTATACAAACTATATACTATTTGCATGTGTTCGTATCTGCAGTATTCGGCGGTAGGATAATATTATTAAAAAGTTTATTATGGTGAAAGCTTTCCCTAAGGAAAATTAAAATCGGATGCTATCTATTCTGAACATTTTAAGCATAACATAGGATGGTATACTAAAGAAAAAATGTTAAGTAAATAGCGGTTTTAATTTTCTCTTCATCAATTTTCAAACTTACTTTGACTCTGAAAACTGCAAATTGCCAAAGGCTTCCATTCTGAATTGGTTTGAAGGCATCAGATTCCAGTACGGAGATCTCATCAACTTGCTCCAAATTGTATAAAATCCCTAAGTGATGAGTTTCCTATTGATGAATGATACATACAACACACAATCAATTATCAAGGCAAGGCCAGTGTTGTAAAAGGGGAGACAGGTTAGCGTTAGAAAGAACGGAAAATAAAATTAAAGTGTTTACATATAATGTTACTATCCTACAGCTACTTTAGAAAATAGTGAATAGGCGGGTGCATAATTACATTTTTATAGTGTAAAGAACTATTATGTAAAACGCTTTTCCATGATCCTCGATGTCCCTGCCATTCCCGGTTTTTAGGAAGTGTTGGCTCATTTAACTCGTGACAAATCTGCGGTACAAACAAATGATCAAATCAAGATTATATGTACATATAATAGGTATGGATATTTTTAGCTTCCCACGTTCACTTAGCGCATCACTGCATTGCAAAAATAAATATTATCCTTTTAATGGATATGTTGTTTCTTTGCTGGACGTGCAAATAAACCTAACTTTGATCTCATTGCACAAAACCCGACCAGGGACCACATAGAGACACCATGTAGCTGAGGTAACTGATGTAACAATCTATATGTCACAAAATGCAGCCCATCTTATAGTTAGTTAAACATCGTTTCCTTTATCCTTCCCCTTCGCAAATGTTAGCAGTTTTGTTACCTATCGAACTCTAAATTCCTACTCTGCTTACAGCTATAAAAACAAGTCATCCATTATACCTCTTGGATGGTGCTTGTTTTAGTGGCGTACGTCACACATGTCATAGGTATATATAATTGGGCATACTACAAAGAAATTAGATGTATAGCTGAATGAAACGGTACACGGTATTTTCGATACTACCTACCAGCACTAGCTAAGTACGTTTACACACATAACGTGTGTGCCATCACACCACACGGCTGAAAATGTGATCTCCATTATTTAGACGGTAAAAAGAAAGAATACTTTGAGAAAGTTCTGGCATTTATTTAGCAAATATTTGGCACTGACTCTACCTTAGCTTATGTACGGTCAATGTTCAAGTTTAAAAATATTTACCTATGGCTACCTATTACATGGCTCTGCAGGTACTGAAGAATTAAGTAACTAACTCCGCCATCTGCCAAGGGTATCAAAAATACACAATAAAATAAATTATCTCTACCAGCCAGTATTTACTAAGGCATTAAAAGGACATTCTGCTCTTAACAGGGTCACAGCGCGGGATTTCTGCACTGAAACTATTTTTTATGCATGTAAAAAACTTTGTTATTACACAACTAAAATGCGGCACCACATTTTATAACACAGGTTATTCTTATGTAATATATTTTTATGCATAAAAACTGCGGGAAGACTACATAATAGGCTGAGCAGTGGACAAAATCTGGGTACCTAAATAATGTACATAAAACGAATAGTATACTCACCGTTTCCAAAGCTTTCTTGTCACAAATTTCTTGACAGGCAATAATCGAAAAACTGTAATGACAATGACAAAAAATTAAGATTATTCATCTAAACTGCAGAATTCCAAATGGAGCTTTGAAAGATGTGAGATTGCATTTACAAGGGTAAGTTGCATACCCATTTTCAAGAATAGTACGTGTGATAACTTCTAGGACACCAGGATTGCTAATTTTTGCGGCTGTAAGGCTATCAAGGTTCCAAGTGGCAACTCTGTATGCTGGGAGGCAATTATGAGTGAAATTAAAATTGGAAGATCGTCGCGGCCGCGTAGTTTTAACAGACATTAGCTCGTAAATTGCTCTCAAATCTTGAATTTGTGATTGCAAACCACTTTTATTTTTAGCACCAATAATATCACTATTTTTATCTTCCACTACTGGGTAAGGCTTCAGTCCCAATGGTAAAGAATTTCCTTTTAATTGACCTGTTGTACAAGAAAAGCTCATTAGAATTCTTGCGAATAATACATCACCGAAGTCTCTATTCAAAATACGGGTGTTAGTACAAAGAGTAAAAAATAATTGACAATTGACATTATTGTGGTGGTGTGTGATATTCGTATGTGTTCTATGTAAAATTACGCACTTCTAGTAGATACATGACTCTCACTTCGTGATACGGGAGACCGAGATGCATTTGACTGGATCGACAATTTCTCAGACTCGAAATCTTCAGTAGTGAAATACATTTGAATGGCTCCTAGTCTTTTATAGCTGATACCTACATTCTTCAATTCGTCAACAGACTTAAATGGACCTTTTCTATCCCTGTATGTAATTATTCTAGCTGCCAGTGCTTGATTAATTCCATTAACTGCCATCAGGTCAAATATTGTAGCGGTGTTCACATTTATTATCTTCAGAGGTCGGAGGCGTGGGATGGTTGATTCTATTGTACTTGGAATACTATCGATCGAGGGTGATTTAGATGAAGCCCGGCTGTCATCATGCATTACACAAAAAAACAGTCATTTTTATCAGCGCATATAGGTAATATATATCGCACCGTGCTACGTGAGGTATCACATAGATGAGCAAAAGGAATATGAAACACCTTCTGTTACCACATTGAATGTGGTAACAGTTTGTTCACTTTTATAAATATTTCACCTCAAAACCTTCCTCCTAGCAGTACATATTTCGGGTCGAATAAAATCCAATTTTGTAGCCCCCATGCCGGAAACCAGTGCTAAATCTTCCACCTTCCGGAAACCGCCTATAGCTTGGCGATGGTTAATTATATTACGTGCCAAAGTTCTATTGACACCGGGAAGAGTCATTAGCTCTTCTTCCGTCGCTCCGTTGACATTGAGAAGCTCCACCTGAAATAATAGGAAAGCGGAGAATAAATACACGGAAAATTAAAGTGACAGAGTATAAATACATAGTACAATATGTACAAAGAGCCACGAGGAATGGGAAGGGGAACATGAACCAATAGAACCACGAGCTGTAGCATACATAGTAGCACCTTACTTAATACATCATCATTACACTCCCAAAAATTAATAACTGAATATTAGCATGATTTGTACAAGCATGTCAACTTAATTAGTGTACACTCTATATGAAACCTAAACTCACTGTAGTAGCATTCAATCAACTGAAGAATAAAAGAATAATAATAATGCACCATCAATACAACTACTGGTTATTAGAATATAAAATACATAAAGTAAAAGTATTTATACATTTATATAACGAAAAATGAAATAATGACAACTATTAAACAATAGCAAAAAATCGTTTGAGCACATCATAAACATATGGTCTAGCACTAGGTAATGAAATACCGACGCTTGTGTAGGACAGTCCTAATTGAAAAAAAACTTGTACAACACATTGTACTTCTGTAATAAACCTTAACATTTACGTAATTTTCTGAAGGTCATGAAAGCTAAATTCAAGGCTCAAGTTCATTCAGTTTTTGTTTATAATACATTTACGTTTTTTGAAAGGCAAAGGTAAAAGTACGTTAACAAGTTACAGTCAGCATTTGGACTTTAAACTATCCCACAGCTCAGCCAAGCAATGTCAATGTCTTTAATTACAACCCACAATAATGAGGTTGGTTCACTTGCCAAATGTGTGTAACAAAGATATGTCCAAGTATATAGTAAGTTTTGTTCAGTCAGTTTTTCAATAAGTTAACTTGTTTCCTGTCTTCCTTCTCAAATCCATTAATATAATTATCCAATCCTTTGTTTTCAAATCAAGTTCTTCATTTCGTAATACTATTGAACTTTTTAACAGACAGTGATTCTCAGGTCTGATATCATAATCATTACACATACCTACGTAGGTGCATGTTGATTAGAAGAATCTAAGTACCTATATACTGTCTATTGAAGTAAAAGCTAAAGCCCAACAGAAAAAATACTTATCTACATTTGCCTGTGGACGTGGACAGCGATAGAGCATAGAACCTTTAAACATATGTAGCTATTAACGAAATTATAAAGAAAAAAGTCCACTTAGCTATACAACATTTTCAAGAACACAAATGTAGTGAAAAGATTCCTCTACACTCCAGATACTTTGGACAAAAAATCTCCATTTATTCGCAAAGTAGAAGCATTAAAAAACAAAACAAACCTTGATGTCATTATCATTGATGCTGAATGATGCACTAATGGATCCCCGGCGTTTCTTCCATCGTCTTTTTCGAAAGAGTGAAGTTAAAGATGCAGTGGATCTCTTGTGCTTTAGATAGGAACTGGAACGGATGTTCGGCGGGGACGTGTCATCCAACCCACTTTTACTATTTCCAAGAGGCACAGTTTCAATTTCGGCTGTTTTCGGAGAGCTCAAACAATCAACAGTGGCCGTAGAACTAGAACGTTGCCCCATGTTATTAGTCCCTGTCGTCGCCGACATGGATATTCGTGCTTTGCTGTCCTTATTGTTAAACTTCCGGCAAGCTCCACCGAGCAACCGCCGGGGTAGACACACGTGCGAAGACAGTTTCGATAGTTCAATAATTACCTTCGTTCACCTGCGGTCACAAAATCAATGAGAATTATATTTAATGCGACCAGCATGTAGGTCTACCACACTCGCTTACTCTCTTGTCACGACAGGCCTGTCCTTACATAATAAATAAGCCCAAAAACGGAATGAATTTTTTCCGGAAACCAGACTACACGAGGCAGTCCTGCAATTTCAACTCCACGTGTAAGATGTACAACAAGAAATACCAAATCCAAACCCCAAGGTAGGTACTATTACTCCAGTCAGTTTAGTTAACAGTTTAAATTTTTCAAGATACCACAAAGATATATGGGTACCCCCAATTTCCAATAATCCATTATGCATTTTGCGCAGGAAACTAAAAATTGTATTCTATTTTCAATATGCATGACGGGGATAGTAATTAGAATATGACAAAATAGATGCATTAGTATTCGCATAAAATTTTCGAACAACACAAGGGTGTTTGTTCACAAATAATTTTTATCGTGTATAAACATTTGGTCTCGCTACCGTCGAATATTTCTGTGCTGACTTAACTAAAAGAATACTAACAAAGGGGGATAGAATTCAATCGCATCATAATTTGCCGATGGTATTCAGCTCTCAATTTCTCGCTCGTCGTCTTTGACCCTACAAGGACGTGTGCAAGTTTGCATACAAATTTTGTGCAAATGGCCTTTGAAATCTTTGCTCACGAACTCCAAGGAATGGCGGAAAGGTCTATAGCGCGCCACAACAACCTTCTCCTTCTAACTCTAACAACAACTGGGCACAAGTAATAATGCAAGAATTTGATACCATTGCATACCTACTTGTGTGACTAATTGAACGAATCTCATGTCCAAAGGTCCATAAAGATAAGATTAAAAGTATTTCACAATTGTAGTTCATCTACTGGATAATACTCCTTCAAAAGGTTCAAAGCACCAACACCTGTACTTACTATTAGACTTTTGCAATAGTCAACATCGGCGAAGCCCTTAAACTTTACACCCGACAATCGACATTGAGTTCTAGAACGAAAACTAGTGTTTTATTTTGATCATCTGATCTACTTTAATATGAAGACTACTAGTGCAGGCTCAATGGTCAAATTGGAGAAGCTGTGGTCTTGAGATATTAGATCATGCCATTAGATACAGATACTACGTTGTGAAAATTTATTACTTCTCCTTCAATAAAATCGAAGCGCAATTTCTGACTCTCAAGTAAATTACGTCGTATGGTAACTGGTAACCAAAGATTTTTCAACGGCCACACCTATGCATTTTCCTATCCTTTCTATGTATCAACTAACCAATAAAGCAAGAAGTTATTGGAAATATTTGTTTTTACCCTTTAATAATTGCATGGTTCGAGTAATTCCAGTTTCAAATTTTTAACAAAATTATTGACAAAATTGTAAACAGGCGTCCTATAGTCTCCTGTTAAAAGCAATTAGTAGATACCTTCACCTACACAACTGAAGTAGGTACTGCCCTAGACACGGGGTGTATAATTCGTTTCTCATTCAACCCCGATTTCGTATCTCTAATGTTCCTACGGATGTATGTAGCCATGTAATGCAGGTATGCATTAATCACAAGCATAATTATGTAATGCATTCGGGAATTCCGTACTCAAACACTATTACCACATATAATTTATTATATCAGATCAGTGAAGATTAAAATAAGTGAGAAAGTAAATTATTTCCAAACACGATTTGATCTGATTATACTCACTAGCTATCTTAATCATTTGCAAGTACTACACACGACGCATACTCAAACCTCAAACCTAACTACTAACTATCCTCAAACTTTTACCAAGTGTCAAAATATTGCTGTACAATAATAAATGGCATTACCTTCGTGAACACTAATGAGCAGTAGTGGTAATGACAAAGACCGACTACAACAAATTTAAACATTTTTCAAACTGAAAATACAATAATATGTGTATAGGTACGTAATACAATCTACCCCCACGATGGCACAAAACTCACTACACGGCAGGTTCCACTTTAAAAAACACTAAATAATTACATTCCTGTTTTACGTAATAATTATTCAACAACTTTTCCAACGACCCTTAATTCACTCTCACATCACAGTTGAATATCGAAAGTCAAAACTAAAACTGCTGCACATTCTTTTCGTAACCTGTTCGGTTTTCACACTCACACTCACAGTCAATCACTGTTCCCAATCACAATACCAGGAAAAAAAACAAAATCAAACACTGTAAATACTACATTTTTTTATATTTTCACACTGCCTGTTCCGTTTTGAACAGTGTAAAATTCAATCACAATCAAATAATAACCAAGGTAATCCTGACAAAGCTGTGGACGGAAGCACACCTCTTTCAGTTGTAAATTTAAAACAAAATTCATAATCACTTTAATTCTAATCAAAAATTGATATGGCAATCATATCTCATTTTGACTCTCTCCCAGTATAAAAAATTCTTATTCGAATTCTTCTGAAACGGATGTGCAGATCGTAGTGGTAAATATGGGACTAACAAAGCATACCATACCATACCATACAGATAAAGACGATCAAGGCTAATTCGGAAAGTGTGTAAAAAATACAGACATTGGAATGATCGATGCTCTCAGACGTAGTCAGAGAAATTGATTGTGATTAGTACTCGTGTACTACATACGTATGATAGCGATACGAGCGATTAGATTTTGCTCGTTCATAATTTTGTTTACTTTGCATTTATAATTAATATCATTGCCACACACATTATACAATCAATACATACAGTGACTGCATGGAGGTAGCTATAATAATGTCAAATAGAAGGATGCACGCTTACTAACAATTTTCATTTTCGTACTTTAGTCATCATATCATATCTTGTGTCACTTCTTTTTATACTCAAACCCATAGATATTGATTGTATGCTTTCCTTGAATGAGTCATATACCCCCAATTCATGTATTAAAAATTGTTTAATAAAAGACAATCCAGAATCCTTTACTCACGAGAGGCAAAACCATCACACATTAATGCCTACGTACATAATTACATCAAATGCACACACGGCTTCTGCCGATTTACACATTTCATTCACATGTTAATTTTTAATGTAGGTAATTCCGTAGTAATTTTCAATTTTATGAAACAGATTTAAAACCATGTCATCGTAGGTAAACGCTCTGACATGGCTCGTATGATTTTACTGACACACTCGAAGCTATAAAGTACATCAAGACAGAAGGTTTGGATAGGTTAAGCGTGATGCACAAATTAAAAAAGAAGTATAATTACATACACTATATTCAGTGAAAGTGTGGGTATAGGTAATTATTGGATGTGATAAAAACAAAATTACACTAAGTTAAACTGCAAACAAAATCTTTAACGCTTGCATTTTGCATACTTACTGTCAAACCTAAGTATGATTTTGAACGCCATTCATTCGTGATAGTATGTCTAACTATAATGACTGTAATTATATACCAACTTCACTGTGTATAAGGTACCTTGGCATGCTAATAAAAGCGTCACTCAGCTTGCTCAGTCCATTGATGTGGATTGTTATCTTTCAGGATGCTCATATAGTCCGTTTAAACCGACAGTTTGAATACAGTCATAATCATACACATTTAAGATCAAACAAAACCTAGCATAAATATTGTGAGGAAGGTTCAAGTTAAAACGTATGTATTAGTATTCTGAAATTTTTGGAATTACGGCGTACTAAACTGCTACTACGTAGTTATCCACGAAGCTAAGCATCATGCAACATTTCCAAAAACACTATTGCATTTTAACTACAACAATCGATAGAATGCAATAATAAATCACGAACGAACTCACAGTTCTGGCCTAAATGTTTATAATAGCTTCCCATGTGTATTACGCTAGGGATGGAGTATTTTGAAAGGAAAAGTGAATCACTATTCGACGGAATCAGTGGACTGGAGAGATATCTGTGTAGGTCGTAGCCGTAGTTGTAGTTGTAATGAAATTCGGGAAGTAGTCATGCATCACTAAAATGCACAAATGGCAATGGGGAGTATTAGATAAGATTGGACGGAAATATTGGAAAATTGTGATAGGTATTTAATCGTCGGTTTTGTGGGCTGAGGCAAGGGAAAATTGGAAGCATCGTCCAAGTCCTAGCACACGCTATATAGGACATATTGTAAGTGCTTATTAATTTTATGGTTGGCACTTGGTTTTGGTTTGACTTCGGGTTTTTCGCTGTCATGAGCGTAGTTGGCAAGAAAACCTCGAGCAATAACACCACACTCTTGTGATGTGTTGTGTTCATTTCATGTTCCAATCCATCACGAGGGGCATACTTTTTGGGCTCGATCGGTTTCGTAAAGCACTCAACAAAAACCTTTGTTTCCTCTCAAAATGCAATTTATGAGAGGGGGAGTATTAGTACTGCTCAAGAGTAAGAACATCCAAATAAATACCTAGCATGTACTTGTATAATACACACCAAACCAATATTAATATTATTCGTTCCACGTTAAGTCTCGCCATCAGTACTTACCCGATGCGATGTATATGACTAATGACTGGTAACTGTGCTGTACTGTGGGGATAGCAAAAACGTGATTCCATCTTCCATCTCAAACCCAAGTGTCGGCAGGAGCCGTCGACATTGTAATGACTCCAACGACTATATATAGTACACCCTGTGTTTGGTCTAGTTTTAGCGGAATGATTCATTTTTTCCGATTACGCTCCGGATAAGTTGAAGAAACCCCGTCAAAGTTGATCAAATCAAAATGTTTAGGCTACGTTGATTCCCACTGGCATCGCATCGCATGGCATCGCACTGCATTGCATAGGAATCGAGGCGCAACCATGAAATAAAAGTGGATTTTTCAAAGTCTATCATCTGTCTAGAAATGGCACGTTACCACATAACAGCCCCTACTTTATCCCTTGTTGACCTTGGGAACGAGTTCAAAACGAAGAACAAATCATTATCATCTGCTACTCACGAACACCAAACCAAGAGCTCAGAGCTCCATTTATTGGTCTCGGTCTTCTTAAATCAAATCCCATGTGCAATAATTTATCCCTAATGAATGAATACGGCGAGCCGATACTTCAGCAACACATTCCAGGAGATCGTCTCTATGCATCAAGATCAAGAAGGAACCACGTTCAACATTATTATCACAATTCTCTAGTGCCCACTTCACTCTATTACATTATGTATGAATTCACACTGCCCAATTCAAGAGCCGGGTATTTGATACGAAGCTAATAAATGCAGGGTTAAAGATTTCAGTCAAAATTAGAAAGGACCTATCTATCACAACACCTTTTTTGTTTTCCTCATCTGATTCTTAAGAATTCCCGTTGTCGAAAAACTGAAATGACACATGAAAACAAGGATTAAAATAATTATCTTGACGCAATTCAGCATGAAACGCAAACACCGATGACGGCTAATTACTACATCTCGCATTAAACATTGCAGATTTCGTCGTACGCCATCAGTTGATCAAGAAATTAAGGCGATATCAATCAAGAATCTAGTAGAGCACTACCTACATAGTACTAGGTCTAGTGCCTCTACCTCAACAGTAACTGCGAGTTGCCTCACGTTTCGAAAAACAAGTCGAAAGCACTGCCATGTCGACATGGCTAATTAGGTTTTTCCCATACAATTTCAATCACAATCACATATCACATGCCATCAAAACGTTTCTATTCATGCAACTTTCACGGACATTCTCAGTTAACTTACTTACTTTCAGCTTTTGCACGCCACCATGCTTCTTGGCTGGCCACATTTTCTGTCTTTTTTGAAATTTTTCTATTTATTATTTCTTACCATTGTCGTGTTAATTCCTTGCGTGGCACATGACTATGACTTAAGGAAAGACCGTATGTAAAGAAACAGTGGCACAATCACAAGCAAAACGACGGGACGACGACAACATTTCCGCATCGAGACGTTCAGTGGATTAGCGTACTGTGTAAAATAGTGCATATGGTTTTCCATTTTCAGACTCATGCGTGAATTCTATTCTATTCTAATATTGCACGTGGAGCCAGAGTCGCAAGCGTGCCATGCAATTTCGCATGCAGAACGACTAAAGCTGTTTTATTTTTAATTTAGAACAAAGAGCACAAAAAAAGATTGCGAAAATTCAGAGATATTTTATACAAAGTTGTCTCGTAATGAACAACTGCACACTAATAATTTAACTTCCCATAATAAACACTCGAATGCAATGTTGAATTAACTTTCCTAATGTTTGCTTATGCCCTGCGATATCTTGCCATTTAACTAATTAGAATAATGCACTCAATGGAATGGGTGCGCCCTACTACCAGCTATTTTTCTAAGACCAAGACCAAAGAGTCAGCTACCATACTACCTACGTGCACTCGTCGTCCAGACCCTGGCTCAAAGGATTTCATATTTTGATCGGCATTAGATGCAGCAACAATAAGAATAATATTACAGCACAATAACATATATTTTCCGGACAGAATCCGGGAAAATTGCCCTAGATTTCCGACAGGATGCTGAAAGTTATCAAGCAGAACTACCGGCCCAAGCATGAGTACCAGAACCAGAACCAGAACCAGAACCAGTCAGCATGCACGAAGGTCATACAACATACTGGAAATAAAAGTAAAAAAAGTACGACAAACTGGAGTAGTTTCATGGTTGAGGCCATAATCTCTCCAGGTCTAATCTAATATCTAAAATTTTAAGAGGAAAATAGAATAACATTATCTACATTATGCTATTGTGTGAATTATTATTATTCCGATCACTTTCCCTTTCAGCTGGTGATTTATTTCACAACATTTTAAGTGGCTTTCGTTCGATTCAACTATACTATAGTTATAGGACTAGGGCTAATGCTAGTATTTCAGCTCCAGCTCCAGCTGATAAATTTACTACGCCCTTTGACTCTTTCGGGAGGAAGACGGAGAAATAGAAATAGGTGGTACGTACTAATACTAATAATACAAATATGTGTAGGTAAATATGGGCAAGTATTGCTTTAACGGACTGAACGAACGTGTTTTCCTTCGCCTCATTTTGTTCTACTGCTGGTGTAGCAGTAGCAGCTGTTGGTGTCACTGTTTTTGCTACTGTGTACATGAACTACATTTTAGTTACATAGCAAATAAACTCAAGAGTTTCGATCCACTGTTTTTGTATGAATGTCGAAAATCATCCGGCAAACTCATGTCTGACTATAAAACTGAAAGTAGGCATAATAATATCCAGTGAGTGATAGCTGACTATCGTCACACTGTAAATACAAAACAAACTCGAGAAGATTCGAACCATGCATGGGCTTAAAATAACTGAAAGACTTCGAACACGTTTGGACCTTTTCAATGTTTGCGTTGTCTACAATGCAATGATGAGTAAAGTACCTACGGGAATATGTAATTGCATGTAATATACCTAAACTATATTATATTAATATAGTACTACAGGCATTGACGTTTGAATTTGAAGAGCGTGAAGTGCAGACAGTGTTGTGTTCAAAGTCTGTAAAGTGTAATAAAGGGCAAGGGCTGATCATTCCATGGTATGATTTGGTATGCTATGCTATGGTTCTGGTATGGTGTGGTATGATATGGACTGTGATGTGGTATCTCCACCACGTTTAAAATACAAAATAATAATTTACTCCGTGTCAGCTGACGGCTCCAGTTGACATCTAGCAATAGAAAGTCACCAGCACCAAAATAATTATTATTAGACTGACTGTGACGGTAGTGACTGAATCCTCTTCACATTTTTTTGTTTCACAGACACAGTATTAAGAAGCTAGACGAGGCATTCCCTTACTATTCCCTCCTCAACCAAGATTCGAACGCCAAAGGACTTTGCTCGACTCGCATGTCTAATCCGACAAAGCTCAAACTCAAGTCTCAACCTAGAGCACAAATGCTGAGTTATGGAACTGACGTGGAACACTGAGATCCATACTTGAGTGCAACTAGGAACGGGGATATTTGCATCCACTTCCCCACTCATCTTGTCACCACGTGTGCGATTTTCATTTGTATGTAATTCTTCCATGCAAGAAAAACGAGAAACATTAGGCGACAGGAGAACGAAGCATTTTCATTGTCAATTGTCACGGAATAACTTTTAAAAAGTCAATCCGAACCAAGTTTTTATTTATAAACTCAGCCTACAGCAGTACAGCACACTGCACAGACTTCTAGCACTTACAAGTCCTAAGACTCCGACTATGTACTGCTCCACTACACTAATAATATTACTAATATCTGTACTGGTCTGGCGAGGCTCACGCTTAAGCAGTGGAGTTATGTTCCATCCAGTTGAATAATTATGAGCGCCAGCTTTTTATGTCTTCAAATTCTTTCTCTTAAGATTAAATTGTGTAACTACTTACACCTAGTATATCGTCGTTGAAGGTGCAAAACTTAACATCTTTTTCGTAACGTTATGGGATTTCTGAGAGGATGTTAACTTTTGCACCTTCAACGACGATATGTAGGTATGTACTGATATGTGGGTATAATGGACATAAAGCTTTAAGGAAAACTACATTACAGTTCGGCGATCTGCCTTTCTGGCTGGATCATGAACGCAGACAAGAGATGAATGGAATATGCATAATTATTTACTTTACGACTCGCGAAGAAAGGCTCTCTCGTTGATTTAGCTCTACATCCACACGTTTAGATTCTAATCACATTTTTAATTTAATAAAAGGATTCCTAACATGTACACACAACAACACTGTGCAAGCTTTGTCCCTCAGCCAACCTAAAGCTAATACACGTAGGTAGGTACCTACAATAATTATACGAGAGCTCAGGATACCAACGTTTGTAATATATTATTATGTACATGTATGTATCTGAACTGAAGCTTTAATTATAATAGAAATAGTAATTCTGAAGATGCGGAGACGACTGCAGTGGACTACCAGCATCATATCAGCATCAGCATTCTTGTGGGGCAATAGTAATTCTCAATAAAAATTGTTGGCTTCATTTTACCATTTTATCATTTTTAATCTTTTATTAGATAAGTAACCAAGAATCATAAAACCAGCCAAGCAAACTGGGCACTTCGGGGAAGGAGGAGGAGCGTGAACAAGTAGATCATTCCTTTCATTTAATCATCACTGAATGAAGTTGACGCTTTTAGGTTTACTCAGTGTACTCTAATAAACCTGCGGTGGTCTAAGCATGTGGAATACTAAGGCTCTTGATTGTAAAAATTTATCTCTTTTATCACACAGTAAAGCCGTTTAGACGATTTAGGATGACACTCTCGGTGATTTTTAAATTCACATTCACATTCACTTGTGGCGATTTGTATTGTAGTACACAGATAGTTATACATTACCTATGTACCTACATATACAAGTGTGGATATTGATTATACATACATATAGCCCTATCCCACCAAGACTATGAATGCTATCGACCGCCGAAAAACTGGTGCTAAAAGTCTGTCCTATCCTCCCTTAATGACGCTCAAAGACACCCACATTTAATGTGTGGATGGAATGCATCATTAGATATTCTGAAGGATAAAATAATGATAATGGTGACAAACATGCATCTGTGGATCTTTCCTCGGAAAGGGTTTCACGTCTGCAAATGAGAGAGCAGCTGTATGCGAAATTTTACTTGGTCTCGGGCGCCTAGGTGGAATGTAAAATGCACCTAGAAACCTATTTAAACCATGTATGGATGTACATATGTACAGCTTCTAAAACCCTTCATGCCATCACAACTACGACTAAAAGAAGTATGCAATTAATACGGGCAGAAGTCAGTTCCATGCAGGACGGGAGCACTCACATAAAGAAGGTTAAGGTAGAGTAGAGGAGAGTAAAGTACCTACCTAGAGAAACACCTACAAGATGTTCATGTTCAAGCGGTAGAATTGACGTTCGACTACAGTATTCCGCTCATTTGCGTACTTTTTGCTGCAATGCTGATGAGTGCAACATTATTATGACTGTCAGTAAAAACAAGATGACAGTCAACACCTTCATAAAAGGTAAAGCGATGAGATAACCGTAAAAAATAGGGTCGAGACATGGAATGTCACCGTCGCATATAGATACAAAGCTTCAGATTAAACAAATAGCATTTGCATTCAGTAACATTTGCATTCTATAGCATTTCCCCTCATCAATAATCCTAAAGGTTTTGCATTGCACACAGCTTGAGGTACAGGTAGCAAACTTTACACCAACACGACTCCAACTTCAATTTCTTGCTGCATTTCAATGTACCTACCTATACAGCCAGGCTAATACTAATTAGGTATTCTCAATCTCAAATTTGCAACAATACTACGTATAAAAATTATCGTTTAGATTAACCCGTACAAAGGCCACTTACTCCATAGGAACGAGCAAAGGTGTGTGAGTATCGCTTTGCCCTTGAAATGATAATTTCTCTCTTTCTCTCTCTTTCTGTTTCCCTCTCCCCCAAAATCACTAAGCATGTCAAATCTAGAACAACGAATGTATTAATAATTGATACAACATTTCATTATTAAATAAATCAGATTGAAGCAGTACAGCATCCTGTTCCTTCAATGTACACATAATATGCTAATGGATGTTTATATTTACACATTTCCCCGAACACAATATTTTTGGATTTCGTGCAAAATACACGCGAATAAAAGTACCTGCCTAGATACATAGTAAGACCAAAGAGACTTTGAAGTCATTAGTTTTTAACAGGTTATATATACATGAGATCATTACTCATTATTAATGCCTCATTTCAAATGAAAAATACTGGGTTGGGCTCATTGCCTAGTATTTCATCACACCGCAGATTAATTGCACTTATTGGGTAGATTCGTAGTCTAGTGATGAAGTCGTAGTCCTAGATCGCAGTTTGGAGCATAAACGCAGATATGTATGAAGTTGCAAGTTATCACTCAAAAGATAAAAGCACGATATGGCGATTGGCATTGGCGATGGTGATGGTGATGGCAACTACAATCGAATCGAGAAACAAATGTGAGCAACAGACCGCGAAAAAATTACGATTCCATTCCATATTAAAAGGACAAGACGCAAATACTAATAGGACTAGACTAGAAAACCATGGCTTGGCATGGTAATATGTAAATGCAGATGCAGATGCAGCAAAAGTTCAGTGAAAGGGAAAAGGGAATGGTTTTTACGGAAGTAGTAACCATTTCGTTATTTAAATCAAACTCAAATGAAATGAGATAAAACCACGTTCAATCAAGAGTACGATAAGAGAATAAAGGAAGGGAAATCAACAAACGAAACCTGTATGCAGTATACCTACATACCTAGGTACATTACATAGGTAGGTAGGTATAACAGTTACGAAATAAACATGGAGATTGGGGATAATGACACTATATAGTCATATACTAATAGATGTAGGTATGTAAGTACGTAGGCAGAGCAAGGAAAGCAAAACTAGGTACTAATAATGGTAAGAACCCAACCAGGTTTAGCCGGTACATTTCAATTTAGTCAATTTACTCCAAAGCGTGAAAATTGTGAAGAGAATTGATGGAAATTTAAGCTGATTATGAATTCAATTATTTTGTTAGTGTTTCATTGAAAACGTACCCAGAGAGATTACAGGCGCCCACGAGTGAGAGATCGGGTCGTATGCGTATTCGTATTGTGTTGACTTGGCACTGGCACTGTTCTCCCGCACCATGCCATGCTATGATCGCAACGGGTTACGTGTGACTTGTCTACCCCGCCCCGTATTATCAATGAACACATAAAGCTTTTCATGGTTTTGGCTGACACGCTTGTGAGCCACCCGGGTATTTAATACATACTTGCTATCCGGCAATATGGAGTAGAGCCTGTATGTATGTGCTTCGTGTCTTTGACTCAAGGCCATAGATTTTTAGATTCAAGAAATAATAATTATTAATAACTAAAACTACATAGCTTTTAAAACTGCTGTAGTAAATGCACACGAGGCATATGTACAAGGTCGCTCCGCAACTAGTTGAAATACCTACTTGATTAATACAAATCCTCTGTCTCATTCTCTTTAAACTACCTGCCTACATACATACTTAGTTTCCAACTTTGTTACTTACGCATCACGTCATATGTACAGGTACAGTGGCCATAGACATAGACACCCACAATCCACCCAGCCTAAAATACTAAACGATTCGAAATAAATTATATTATGAAACGCAATCATAATACTCGATTTTACCTGAACGTAGCCATAGTTAATGACTCCATGAATAAAAATAAAGCAAGGTCGGACAACTCACATTGAGAGAAAATGAGTTGGAGTTTGTTCATTTTCGCACGCTGCTTCCTTAAATACTACGACCACGAAAGTATCTTTCAGATTTTTTTTACATCAGCTTCATAACTACCTACCTACCTATATGCTTGTACCGGATCACCCCGAGTATCGAAACAATGACAGAACAATTAAATAGTTTAAACTTTGTTGGATTATCAATTTTCCTGGAGCAAAAAGTAGCCGCAGGATGAAAGAAACTGAGCAAACTGAAACTTGAACGTGATTATTATGGAGGAAAGATAAATAGTGAATATTGCAACAGAACTTTTGCAGCATGATCGATGATTCTAGATTTTAAAAAACTACCCTAAGGTTGCATGCACAATAACTAGTTACGAACTAATCTATCATTGAAGTTTCCTTATCTCAACCTTGACAGGTTGCTGTTGCTAGTTTGCAGAAAGGTTTTGTACTCACTACATAGTCAGCACAGGTACGATTAGTGGAAGTTGGATGTCAAAATAATATAATATAACAACAGCTGTTGCAGAACTTTTCTGATTTGCCAGTAACGTTGCAGGTGAAACAAGCCTGTCATGAAAACCAACATTATTTGACCACAATATATAGTGTAAACACATGTTGCACCTACCTGTAATGCTTTACTCTCATGTTGGCTACCCTCTTAAAGTTTAAAATCTTATAAAATACAAATACATTGTGACTTTCCTAAAACGGAATAAATTCTAATTTAATCGCAAGCATTTCGAAGGGAAAGTCAATTCAAGTCAAGTCAAGCCAAATCAAGCCAAGCGTTCGTGAGAGTTGTCGTCCACGTAATGAAGCGTAAGAGTAAACAAGAATTGCTAGCAATAAAACAATATGTAATAACAATAAATTATAATCATTATTAAGCAATAGTTGTTGTTGCAAAATTCGCTTCTATTTAAAAACAAAATTTGCCTGCGTTATCTACAGATGATGAAGATGAGGTTAAATGAAAATGAAGGACGCAAGGTGCAGTTTTACTTCGATTTGAATGCCACAGTCATGTGGAAACTAGTAGAAAGGTAGATGCTTATGTATCTGTATACGAATACGAGGTACGAAGGAGGTGGTTGGTAGTTGTTGTCCTATACTCAATTATATGGTGGAATCAGCCTGAAACTGAAACTGGAAAATCCCAAGAAGAAGAATGGAGGTGCTTCTCAGTTCTTATAGGGATATATAAACGAAAGCTATATACATACCTACTTGGGGACGCTGCCTCAATCCTCAAACATCAATATAACAAAAGGTGAGTATGACCTTAACCCTAAAAACCTTCACTTGGCAGATTTGTTGGATGTAGTTGTAGTAGTAATAGTAATAGCAGTAGTCGTAGTAGCATTTGTTGTAGCCTAGGTTCAAGCGGAGTATACAAAACCAGCAAACAGATTTTGAGAAGATGCGGATTTTCTCCACATTAGTCAAAGTCAAGGAAGATATCATGGTATGGTGCTATGATGAGGGAATCACTTTTTTCTATTTGCTCAATCATCCCAAGTTTTCACTTTACATTTATATTTACAGGATGCACAGAGGAAGAGAGCTGCTTTATCTCTCCGTGTACAGCATGACGTGTAAGGATGTGAGGATGTAACTCTAACTCTATATACGATTACAATAATACACTTTGGTCTCGTGAAGATGTTGCTACTCTGGTATACATGTGCATACCCACAAGCACAAGCTGGGCGCTATACGTATCCCTAGAATCCCTCCGCTTGGAGCAAGAGTTAAAAAAAAGTCCACCAACATGTTTTTGTGTGTGAAGCGAGGGATTGAGAATTTCCGACTGTGAGAGAGAGACTGAGGTAACTTGATTCGTGTTACGAGCCTTGCAAAATACAACCTACACAAGGAGACGAGAAGTGTACACAGATAATTTTTTCCACTGCATCTTCCTCTTCTACTTCTGGCGTCATTCAATTTCAATAGAATATGACTTGGAGTGACTTACACTGCAACAATAATAACAAAACGACGTAGTAGTGTAGTGCTCCAAAGAAACCATGATGGCCCCAGTTAGTCATCTTTAATAAATACATACTAATCTAGCATCCTTGTTGTCATGCATTGTATACATGTTCACCCTGTCATATCGCTTGTTCCAGAAAATCTCAAATCTTATTTTACTTCTTCAACCTACACACACTCGACTTGCTCGTCTTCCTCTTCGTCTTCATATGCATTCGAATTCTCAGTCTTGCTCGTATTTGATGTCATCTTGTACAGTTTAGACTTTAGAGGAACAAGTCAAGTGGAAACATGTTTACTCATGAATAATCAAATCATGAAAAGTACGAGTTCCATATTCCTAGATTTTTATATTTATATTCCCAAAGCAATAAATAGGTCTACTGATAATAGTTGTAATTTGAGAAAATGTGAGATTAGAAACGGAGCATTGGAAACATATCATTGATTTCCTAGAGGTTGCCACATTTCTCAAATAGCAATTACATTTTAATTAGTTTGGTCATTATGCTTGATTTTGAACCTTGAGCACGATCACTTGGATACCGCGTCTCGTACATACATGCATATGCATATATACATACATGCATAGATTAGATACCTACATGATGATATGCATACAACTACCGACAAGAAAATCTTCGTCGCTGTAATGACTACGGCAGCGCCTTTGCCTTAGACTTGCCCAGTGAAATCAGTGAAAATAAAATATGTACTAATGCCTAATTGGATCATTAGATCGTATGAATTATCTTCTACTGCTCCTAATTAAGCAACTTACTGCATTTCTAAATGCTCCTTGCAGTGGAAGGTCATACCGCAAATGGTATGAAAAATAGAAAAAGCACAGCTCTGACACTACCTACATTTTTAATGAACTTTCCGACTTTCCTCCCGCTTATTCAAGTTCCTCCAAAAAATTCCCTACCCAGTTGTCAATCTGTGCATCCGTATACGTACATATGTGAGTAGTATTCACAATGCAAGGATTTCATGTGCACATAAACAGCTTGTAAAACCAGCGACTGTGAGCAAATGGCACTACGACTTATTACGCCTGCAGAAATCTTCTTGGAATTACGTAGGCAATTATACCTATATCCACATATACATATATTCCCCTGCTAATTCATATGCGGTTACGTCTCTGTATTCGACAGTATTTATGTTTTAGCTCTTTCGTACAAAGTATGGCTCGACTATTTAGATTTGATTACATTATAAGAAAAGGGGAAATAAATGGAAGCGAAACGTGCTCATATTACGAATATCAGAGTGGTACAATGGCATGATTTGACGTAAAGGCACAGTGTGCTCATGAAGTGTGTGCAGGTAAAATTTAAGTCTTCTCACTCCCGACGACAGGAATAGCTAATTCTGGATGCATGCAATGCCAGACGATATTACCGACTTGTACATAAGCACAGTAGACAGTGCCAGCATTGTCCTATTTTACAAAGGAGAAAGGAAAGAATAAGGAATGACTGGAATTGAATCCAGCACAATGCACACAAACCTTTATTTCGTGTCATTTCATTCGACGTAGACCTACCTAATCTGCATGTACCCCACACACTCTTTCACTCAAGTGGTTCTGATCCGCCTGCATACCATTCAAAATACCAAAAGTCAAAAGCCAAAAGGTTTGCGCTTGACGTCCTGCATACAGTCAATACTTTTATAATTTTTTGCACAAAATTCGGCTACTTTGCGGAACTTCCTTGAGGAAGGGGGAAGCTGAAGGTGTAATTACATATTATGTAGGTACGTAGGTATGCACATAGTTACAGTTCCATAGAATCATCTAACCTATTGTCACGCCACCCAGCAACCCAACCTTCCCGTGCCATGCTTACATTAGCTTGACAAGTGCCTGATCGATGCATCCATACCATACATGCATGCCAAAAGCAAGTCCCGCGTCCAAGCCAGAGCAAAATCAGCAAGGCAGGTGTTAATTATTCGGAGTGGGAAGGGCAGTGGAATAGTCCTTTCCGATTTATTTTCCTCCAATTAAATAAAAAAGCAAAGTTATGTATTTTTCTTCGTGTGCCCTCAGCATTCACGACGTAGATTCTGAGTGTGTGTCGATTTTGATCATCTCTTAGCACTTTGCACACCGTTGAATTGGAAACAAGGTTTCTTGACATTCTAATGTACTCTTGACTTGACTCTTGATTTGATGCTTTGCTATAACGACACTATAGGATGGATGGGGTGGACTGTGGTATGATATGAATATATAATTCAAAACAATGTCCACATCGATGAAAGCGAGCGTGGAAAGACATATTTAGCCAAGAGCTTCTAGTGTTTTCAGACGTTAATTGTAGTTAGCTATGGACTGAGAGTACACTCAAAGTTCCTTCTCATAATCGCACATGTACATAGTTGTGAGTAGTGCTCAACTCTCCTGCTGCGTGTGCCATATCTATTTAGTGTATCGTGCTAATACTTGGTCCTAACCATTACTATTTAGTGTTCCGGAGTTATGTGCTGCTAGAAGCTGACATGGCCTTAATAACATTTTGATACTACTTACGACTTGTGTTTCACTCGGTTGTTGTTCCTGTTTGTAGGTGAATGAGTAATGTCTATCGATCCGCTCTTCGGAATTTTTATTATATTACCAAAGAACAGCCAGATTGGCCTAAAAAGTTACTAATGCACTTTTCAAGCTCAAGAAATAGGAGTTTATATCATCATCATATATCATTTTTCTTCCATTCCCATGCTTCTCTGCTCAATCACATCTGCAGTTATGACCACACTATGACGTACGTCAACTTCCTGAATCGAGTACGTATTCAAATCAACCGACCCCAACAAATAAACAAACACACAAACAAACGAAACGAGACGAAACGAAACGAAAATGAAACAATAAAGACGTCTCAGTTTGACATGAATCCTGAAATATTGAAACAGAAATGACGTCGATGCTTGGAGGCCAGTAGGCTTGGACATATCGCACTCGAAGGTTTTTAACCTGTTTCATGATTTCCTTTGATTATTTGCAAATTTCCCAATTCCATTTTATGTGCTCGAAACCAATTCTAATTCATTTAGTCTAGCCTTCGGCTGGATGAATACATATAACCAACACCAACAACAACAACAACAGCACCAACAACAATCAACACTTGTAAACATAATAATTGGTGCCACTGTTGCGTCACAACGTCGTACAAATGACTGTGCAGGCAATTCTGAACTAAGCATTTAATATGCTTAGGTATGCAGGAATTGGTGCTCATGTCATACACAATGCAGTGCAATGTAAGATGATACACGTATAAAAAGATCCTAAAAGTTCATGAAACAAACGATAGGTTCATGAAACGCCTGAGAATTATCTTTGAAATAAATTGGATTGCAAATATATCTCGATATGGTCGCTGTCACTGTAGAGCTGGTTCCTCATTTATTCCGATGACTGATCGTACATGGATGGGTACATGGGAATGTCAACCCATAAAAATGTCAATGTGCCCCTGACAAAAGAAAAGAATTTGAAATTTATTCTTCCTGACAAAAACTACGGGGAAAAATGCCCTCCAACCGTGACAAAAGAAAAGACCAGGAAAGCCTTTGACTTGACTCAAGTTATTTTGGTAACTCAGTCAAAATTATGTGTTAGGAAAGGTCTAGTACATTCGAACGTGTATCCAACCCACCAACGCTTAAATGAACGTAGGAATAGGAACCCAGGAAGGCAAATACGCTTAGACTGTTGGACAGATAATCGTTAGCCTCACATTTTGTTTGGAGGAGTACAAATGTACAGCATGGTACACATATCTAATTGTACATATAATTAGGTAAATACATATCCCCATATATATAAATATGAGTGTTATAGCAAGCACCATTGCACAGCTGAATGATCACGAAAACAGAAATATTATTACCATCATTATTCGAATGTCGAATCACCAATCAGCCAATTATTTATACTAAACTCCTTAACAATTTCAATGTTAATCTTCCTGCGGCCCTTAATAAGACATCAAATAAAATGTCTACTGTCACGTCAACTCACTTCCGCCACTACTGAATGTCACTGGTTTTTTTTCCATAGGGCATTTACACGGTTGAGCAGCGTCCAGAAATCATATTTAGATAGAAATAAATTGCAAAAGTACTAAATCAAAAATAATATGAGCTACAAAAATAAAATGAAAATGTTTACTTTCGAGAGAGTCGAGGAAGAAGTAGGTATTTGGACTTTGCAAAACAGCTGTTTGGTATTTTTCAAAATATTCAGCTCTTCAAAATTCGTACACTTGCACTCGTTGGAGACGGAACGTTGGAGTATCCGCAATGGTAGTTATCACATTGCAGATTAGCCTGCAATCCAATCCGTATTGCGAAGACGGTGACGAGTGAAGAGCATCACAAAGTATCGAGATCACGTATCACCAACTAATTTTAAACTTTAAAGTAGAATAATGTGAAGCTGAATTGCTGAGTAGATAGTACAAGCCGAGTCTAGATTTTAAGTACATGCGAACTTATTTTGCAATCCACCCCCAACACACATCGCTTATTGCAAGAGCATCTTCCTAGCGCGTCCAAACATACAATTATTACACATTTATGTATGTACATATGCAGCGCGATCGACTGTGTCAAAAGTCACTCTAAAGATAGCCTGTCTACAAGGTCGCAATTTATTTCCATCAGAATAATAAAAAAGAATCTTGTTTTTTGTGAGAACTAGATTGTCTTATAGCGATTTCCTATTTCTACCAACCTTTCCTATAATTTTAGTCCATTTTAAGTTCATCCCTAATTACGATTGAATTTCCGAAACAGGTTTCAAACTATGTGCCCACAGCCATTCCGTCCAACTAATCATGCATTCCTGCATAAAACTACCATGGAAATATTTTGAGATAATTGAGGAATAAAACTATTGGGTAGTAATCAAATCTTTCCTGCTTATCTGTTACTACAACGTGCTCTATCAGATTCAGTATGAGCCTCCTATAATTATTTAGGGAATATAAAAGTACGAAGGACCAAGTCACAAGAATCAGTACCAATATAGAAATCAGCTGAATTTTTAAATACCTCTTGCATTCACAAATTCACACCACCACAAGACTGCCGTTGATAATTTGGATTTGGAAGGTCCAAATGTATGTGCTTACCAGCCTCCAGCTAATTATGTCTTGTCTGGAGCAGATAGAGGAAAGAAGAGGTTCTCAAGCCGAAAATATGAACTAGGAACACCAATTAATATTAACTCACCATAATTTACTTAAAGATTGACAACAGCAACAATAATTGTTGATAAAACCTGATACTGATACTCCTCAGTCTTGACAGACTGCTGCTTGAACGGTCACAAATGAACTGAACTCACTGAAGCGAGTGTATAGGCTACGGCAGAATCCCATCGAATAAACATGTACTCCACACTGACACGCCGAATGTTCAACAGCTTAAATGCACATTCCAATTATGATTCATAGAACTCCAACTCCAGTACATGTGCACTCAGACTCAGCAGATATTTTCATTTGCTCCTCAATGAGAACTAAACCAGTTCTTACATTGCGAATAATTGCAGAATATTCAAAAACACATCCAAGCACGGTACAAAACATAAGAGAACGTACCATTTATTTATACGTATGTATATATAAACCACAATAAGCACTCACACATTTGTTCCTAATCAACTATAATGATACGGAAAACGGCATACATAAAAACTACACTACACACAAGTTATTATAATAATAATTATTATATTACGATTGAGGAAAAATATTTTCTGATATTTGGACAATAATTGATATTTTCGCTGCGGAAAAAACCACTATAATATGGTAGATATAGTGGAACTATAATTGTACACACCAGTAAGAAACGTGTTAGACTTGCAAATTCATGGAATTCTGAACCAGATTTATTTAATAATACGGTGTTCTTGTTCTGTATAGCGTATTGATAAGGCTATGGGAAAGAGAGAGAGAGAGAAATTGTAAAGAGTAAAGAGATGAAGATAATAAAATATTATGAGCGTTTATAGAATTGAAGGTGCAAAAAAGGTACTTGTACGATAGATACGAATGACGTATAGTGGATGTTGATAGTGATAGTACACCTTGAGTGTGTGTCACTGTGTGTGATCTTGGTTTGGATTTGGATTTGGCTTTGGCTTTGAATTCCCTGTTGTGATATTATTATGCTTTTCTGTATACCGACAACTCCAGCAATTCAAAGTCAAGTCTAGTATGTACATCTGTACCGTAGCCTTTTTCTTGACATTATTGTGTCTCTGACAAAAATGTTAAACTACACAGGCAAGACAATTGTAATGTGGAAATGCTGAATGTACGTTGCGAAAATAGGAAAAAATTGAACGTACCTCAGAAAATGTAACCTCCCCAGTTGAAAGTCAGTTGTAAACTGAGGATCGGAATAAAAGATGCTGATCGTGAGGCAAGCTTGCTTCGACGAGGCTCTATACTTTTTTTCCATACACTAAACCATACCATCGTACCATTTACCATTCTATTTGATTTCCATACGATTAGACGATCCCACACCATACCATACCATGCTATACTATACGACTATACTACACCATTTATTTACCATGCCTTACCATGCCATGCCATGCCATGCCATACCAAACCATGACACGGAATATCATACCAATACCAATCCCAAACAAGACTAGACCATAGTACTGAGCCTTAGCCATAGCCATGCACATGCTGGGTATGTGGAAGTATAAGTAACGTGTAAATGTACACGAGTTCCTCACTGAATATTCCTAGACGTTGTTGGTTGTTGCCAACGGAGTACAGTGCTTATACTTACGAACCTACCCAACCAACCCAAACCAAGTAAAGCCAGTCAAAAGTCAAAGGCAAACTAGATAGGTAGGCACATACAATTATATCAACTCACCTAATCTCGTCTTGTCTTGTCTTCCCCTACAGTGTAATGCATACAGTATCATATCATACCACATAATACAATACAAAATAATACAATACAGTACAATAGCACTAATATCATTAGTTGGACATGGTAACGAGTCAGTTTTTATTTTATCAACATTTCCATTTCTATATCATATTCATAATCCTATGTAAACTGTGAAACTGTGAACAGTAATAGTAATAGTAATGCATTAGGCATTTATGATTTTATGAATATGCGTTCCCTATACAAAATTATAGTATAGTGGCGGCAAGAATATAGAGGAATAATAAACCAAAAGGAAAAAAATTAATGCTGCAGTTGTACTAGCTTTGATGATACTTTAGTATTTAACCAACGGAGAGGAGTTCCTAGAGAAGCTACTACGTAAAAGAAAAAGACGATGGATGGAAAAGAAAAAAAAATCTATCTGTGAATCTTCATCTAAAGTTCGAGGGGAATTCGGAAAGAAATTCGTGTGAACCGAGGAACAGGAGCAAGTCTATCTTCGCCTTTACGTTTTCCTTACATTCCGTCTGCAAACAAACTTATTAACTTACACATAACTGAAATAACTAGAAGAAGAAATCCGATGCAAAGACCTCTCGCTACAGAGTACGACTTCAAATACAACTACTGCATAGTAAAACCAGTCAAATGGAGTCTACTCTTCATCTGTATGATTGACGAGGAGCCCAACTGTCCAGGTTCAGATGAATGTTGTTGAATTGTAAATAGACAAGTGAAAGAATTCATGAAAGCATTCATAAAGCACCAACGCAACGCAGGGCAACGCTAACACCATCACTAAAAGTTCAGACGGCTCCTGCTCTCTCGGTATATGTAGACGTGTTTTATTTGTATGTTTATTAGTGAATTAGAATAAATGTGTATGATTGCTAAATCTGTGATGTATAATTTCCAGGCTTATTACCTTTTACCCTACCACTGCACTGCCACTATGACTGTAATCTGCTCTCGGTCTCGGCTTGACTTGGTTGATGAGGCTTGGTCTTTGAGTATAATAAATATAGCGTAATCTAGAAGCTTATGAATACAAGTGAGAGAAATCGAAAGGGGTACTAACTACACACTTACAACTTCAACTATGTACACGATTACAGGCAAGACACATGATAATGATGTTAAGACGTGTTCCATCCTCTTTTCCTATGATTATAGGATCAAAGGTTTGAAACGGCACATATATATCAAACTATTATTACAGCTCTATGTTTATTATTACATGCCAGATTTATTAGATTTTTCTGTCCAGAATTGCTTGAAAATATACAGGACCTAGTACCTAGTCCTAGTCCTTCCTCATATTAATCAGTTGTTCGCTCTTGAATCTCTTCAGTTGAGTAAGAATGGATTGGGGAGTACGCAATAAAGTGTGTGTATGAATACCTCGCTATTAATAATCTTATGATCGGTCTATATAGCACTAGACAAGTCGACTATCTACTTACATATACATAAATATATCTATGCAACTACGCGTGGAAAATAAAGGTAGGTACCTACTTAATTTGGTGGATGAACACACGAAGGATGATTCTATACTATTAGCAAGTCAAGTCCAAGCCAGTGCAGCGTTTGATGAACACGTTACGTGATAAATAAATGACGTGGACATGAAGCGCTATTGCATCTTTGTTTGGTAAGCAAGTGAATTGTTGTTATGTTGGGGTATACACTGTACTACACGACGTAAGTAAATTGAAACGTATTGTTTGTTTTCATCCACCTACCTGTTGTATAGCGAAAGCCTGAACATGACGCACCTTGAGTGTTTGCAGTTAGTAACTGTGTTTGATAACTTGATACTTTTTTGCTTACCGAAGTACATTCAATAATTACAATTATACACAGATATCAGCGCAGATCCCCTCAAACGATACTCGACTGAAAAATTAAAGCTGATCGAGACCGTGCTAGAATGAGTGTGATTGGTATGTTATAGTAGGTATAGGTATAGGTAATGGTGTATATGTGCTAAAAAATAGTTATCTTGGTAAACTAGCATCCATTGAACTGGTTGAGATGCGAAAATGCGAATACGAAGCTATAAGTAAGACAAGACTGAATATGACTGAAATAATTAGTATAGATAGATATCTGCAGAATCTACATACTTACACGTAATTCAAAATCGTTGCCATGAAACGTTCTAGAATTACCTCGAGTGACCAGTCTAATAGCAACGAGATCCCAGCAATGAGTATGAGTAGTCAAAGTGAGTAAACTTGAAGCTCAAGGATCAATTCTCTTTAAGCTCAAGCCAAATAAGCAACTTGTGGTGTCTCATTAGCCTAAAGTAGGAAAGTGCAGCATAATAGTCGATGTATGGATAGAATAGAGACTGACTGACTGAGATACAGGTAAATATTTCAAGGCAGTTAGACACATTTGTTTGTGAATATGAACACGGCCACACGACAACGACATCACAACACGAGCTGTGCTGGTAATGTGGATATAACTACCTAACAGCTCACACCAACAGTAGGCAAAGTGTCGTTCCTGTCCGCATATTATCGACGTCGACTTCGACTTCGACTTCGACTTCGACATCGACTTCGACATGGACGGAGGGAAGTGAGGAGCAGAAGAGGATTTTCATTTAAATGGGAATCTTCAACATGCGTCCATCTTCATACATACAATAGTGATGTCATTTAGCCATTCTCTACACTCACTCGTTCCTGTAATTTGACGAATCGGGGGTATTTTTTGAAACATTTAGGAAGGAAAATGCATGCGTCGTTTATGTAGTTTATCGTTGCACTCGGAAATTCCGAGTAGAGCTAAAGAATTCGAAAAGACAATTGTTTGAATGTCATTTTATAGATAACCTAGTATGCGGGGAAATGCTAAACAAGACTCATTTTCGATTTTTAACCGCTAGCTATGCACAGGCCACTGTCAATGATCAAAGGAAACAAGCTTTAGGGTTCATCTGCACATAAAAATGCTACGTACTGCATTGCAGTTTGCAGCTAGATTCAATGCAATGCACTCGTAAAAGTAGGTAATAAAATTATTGTATTCCTATCCTACAACTGAAATAAAGTGACCTCGATGAAAAACGCTGTCATTCTCGTACATCCACAAATTCCCATCTTACTTGAAATGTATACCTACCTTCCTATGTATGTAAGTAGGAACCTATACATTTGCACTGGGGTGAATATGAGTACATACCAACCTACCTTGGTACGCAAATAGTTGCTTCTTAGAAGTTGTTGTATACTTGGAATTTGGACTTTGTTTCGATTTCAACCAGTTTACTATCAAACCAATAATTGCTCATGAATTACAAGTAGTTTCTTAAAAGAGTATACGTTTAAGGTATCTTTTCTGCTATGCAGTGGATGGCTTCCAGATGGACTTCTTTCTTGTTTAATGAGAACGAGAACTGTGACGATGCCAATGTCGATGACGATACGACACGATACAATTGGCCCTACTGATCGTAAGCGAGCATAAAATATGCAATAATAGGTTGGGACGACGGCGACGACCACGACGAATAAGAATCCATACTGAAACTTCATTGATTCTCTGATCAAACAAAGTAAGCTTGTTATTATAGTTGGTTCTGGTTTATGCAGAAGCTCTAAAGGCAGCTCCTTCGTGTGTTGTAAGCGTAAGCAACAGAGATTATGTAGTTGCCGAGAATGAAACTGGCACTGGAGATTGCAAGACGATCCGCAATTATTAATGGGAAAGTGCACATAATGGGATCAATACTTCCAGTTACAGTAATCACATTGCAGATCACGAATAAAGGGTTACTTATATTTCTACATGTGTATGAATGTGTGGAACGCCTACTCACTAATGTGTCGGAAGTTATATTGGGGTACCAAGCATATGGGGTTATATCATATCTGTATTTGCGCGGTTTGGGGACCCCATTCAATATGTTTCATTTTAATTCACAGTTTGGGAAGTAGTTTGTACAGTTTGACGTTTTTGTTTACACTCACTCTCTTACTCTCTCTCTCTCTTAAACTCTTCTCAAATACTCCATACAATTCAATTGCTGATCGAACTCACAAGTTAACCTCAGCGTGACAAGTTTCAAGTGTACATAGCTTCGTAGCTTGATACATGATTGTGGTAATTGCTGCCGCTACTACTGTTGATCTAGGCTTGTGAGGATTTATGCTTGTGTGTATATGAACTTCTTGAGGATGATATGTGCTTATCGGTTAATAAAACTTGATCGACCCGAACGCGTGTTACTTGACATGACATGATTTGGCATGACGTGTGTATGATATGGTTGACGTTCTTATTAGTCGTGACCAGAAGGTCTCACCTTTGAATTTTCAACGCTTGAGAAAAAATGCATTAATGTGGTTCTCAATGAAATATAAATATCTGTATATAGTTTCGTATAATGCATAGGCATACATACATTACTATACCTTGCTGCTGCTTCTGCTTCTAGGACCATTTTCTTATTCACAAGAACCTATATATTTTTGGGGCTGGAACCACCTTACAATGGCTAAGCTTAAAAGCAAAAGTTATTAACTGGGCTAGGTTACTTATGTATGTTGCAAATATTGTAAGGATCTTGAGCGGTAAATAAACTCTTAGAGTGTGAATATGCATATCTAGAGGTGTAAATACATGCATTATAATTATATATTGTATACAGTTTTTTTTACTAATGCATTTGTATATCTAGCTCATCTACATAGCTGTCGAGCCTATAGCACCTTTGGTTTTAAGCGACAGTTCATATCTTATTACACGTCGACCAACCTTAACACAGTCTCTCCAAAGCAAGTTTCTTGTCCTGGCAAATATTAGCCTTGCTCCACAACTTATCTTTCGCTGGAAAGATAAGCAAGTTCTGCAGGTTAGGTGTAGGTCATTCTGGGAAAACTAAAGGTTTTAGAGGAAACCGTAAGTCATATTATGTGCCTGGTCAAATAGCAGAAAGAAATGCAACTGACTTGACAGTTTGTTACACCGTAGTCAGCTGAGAAGCGTCTGCTAGTTATTTTTAATTTTGCGGTAAATATATACATACACAACTTGATTAAAATACTGAAAACTCACTGGTGCCGAAATCTCATATTACTACTAATATGTACATAAAAAGGTATTTCCTATTTACCTCCCCTTCATGTGCTGGATTCCTTGTTATAATTAATTATAGGCACATTAATTACATAAGACTGGCAGAAGTCTATTTGACTTGAACTGTTCCAAGCTGTTATTATATATTTAGTATAATATGCGGTTGTGTTAAACATTATTAGTCCTTGCCAGCATGAATACGTCTTCCTGGTTTTCGAAATGACAAAATTCTCTGTTCAAGGAGGGAAACAATATTCCGGTAGTGACTGTGACAGTACTAGTAGCATTTTAGTATTGCTAGGATACATCCATAGTACCATCAGTGAGGTCAGTGGTTGATGCCACAATACAATGCACACTCTAACTTGAATGCTATCTAAATTACACTGAAAGGATTATAATTGGAGGCAAAGTCACACCATGATCTTGTACAAAAGCCAAGCACGGATTCCGCTTCACCGTACTTTACCACATTAAATATATTTATTTATAATTCATGTGCATTGATAACTGCCTCTGAGTAAAGACCTTGTTGCTCCGAGATTGAAAATAAAACTGGGAATTACATAATTAAACTCTTATCTATAAAGATATCTCCCCACACATGCGAAGTTGAAATTTATTATAACAGAAACTAAACAAATCAAATGATATGTCGTTGTGCCCGTAAATCCAGCTTCTATGTATGCATGTAAAATTATAAAAAGTCAGCGAGGAGTAAAAACAGGTGACCTGATCAAGCACAACTAGGACTAGACTACTAATATTTATACATGTATTTATGTATGTATAGGTAGATGTATACTAACGTAGAATTAATGAACCTGACAAACTAGGTGGTAGAGCTAAATAAATACTTTAACTGCAGGCCTAGCTCTGGCTGCAGGATGTAAACTTGCCAGAGCATGTGATATGAAATTCAAACGAAATTTGTTTATCAGCTTAATTTTTTATTGAATTATATTTAATCCATACTTAACGCTTTATGACGTACAATTTTACTTTTTAAAACCTTGACAAAGTTTTATTATAATTTCTAAACTCAAGCTTGATTACGCTTTATTTACCTACTATTTGATGTGTTTAAATCTACTGTGATGTTAATAATACTAGGAAACTAATTACATTAACAACTATAATCTTTTGCCTGTCAATTTAAAAACTACATGTACATAGTAATATCATCCTATGCTACAGGTGACATCGATTTGCCCTAACTACAAATATTCTACAACTATGTGGAACTTGTGAATATACTGGGCATGTGTAACACTATTAATCAGTAACCTAGTACCTAGTGCCTAAACTGTATTGAAGCATACTGAAATTGAGATAAATAATGACTATTTTGGCATTACATCCATATATATAATTAGTTAATTTTATATATATAAATGTGGTATTGCATAACTTAAGATTTTAATATAGATAATCAATGTATGTACACATGGAAGTGTAGTTATATATTCAATCATTCCTTTTTATACTGTCGGCAGACTGTTTGGTAGAAGGCTTATATGTTAAAGGCTAGGCGTATGACATATTTAAATTATGCATAATTATAAGAAATAAAAGTGACGAGTATTTTGATTCCATGCATTACTCTAAATCTACAAAAACAAAACGAAAACAACAATGCTCTACTACATACCTACAGCATTAAAAGTCCAAGGTCAAAATGTGATGACAATAATATTTGGGCAAATAAATGTTACAATTTTGAGATAGTGAGATTCGTCGATCATTAATTAATTACATATAACAGTAGATGAAATATTGAACAAAATCAGCACAAAGTGTAGTATCATTCAATCACAAACAAATCATATTTATAATAAATACTAAATTTAATGATAACTGCTATATGATTATGTTATTGTTACTGTGGAATTCTTAATCAGATCCCACCACACACTCATTTCAAAGGAAACATAAAATAATCAGATCAACTAATGAATAATCAATTACTTACATAGTTTTACGCGTGTAATTAGTTATTCCTTCTACCCAATTTTAAGCAGTCACATTGGTAGCAGAATTTTCTTTTCACTCTTTAATACACGACGACAGTCCGACTGCAAGTCATGACGCAATTTAATCATGCAAGTATAATAATTGCACTGTATGTATTTGTAAGGACAACCTGTTACGATTCAGTTATGTATTACAGATTACAGTAGTATACTTCTAGGTATATAATTATTTACTATGTAATTATATAACGTTAACATTGTTTGAACATGATTTCATTCTAAGATGCCTGAGCGACAATAATTACTCAAGGAAATTGTTAAGAATTTGTTACAAGTATTTAACTGCAACGCAATTATTACAATTTGGTTGCAGCTTCAAAATATGTATGACTTATTGTGTAAACATAAGGAAATGGATATTGGCATTCCACTAAAATTATTCATTACTCATCCATCAATATTTCTCCATAAATAGATGATGGGAAAAAATATCTATTTGTATCTTCGAAGAATGGCATACTGGCTGTTGTTTGTAAGTGGTATCTGCAGTTGCAGTGAGTAGTAATGCTGATGTAGTCGATTTTAAAGGTTCAACAAAACGGTTTGACACAATTTACGCTGGTTTGGTGGATCCAAACAGATTTAGTCTGATTTTAATAATATCATTGATGAGTTTTCTAATTAGGTTACACTCATGAACATGAATAACACAAACGTTACATTAATAATATCACCGCTATTTGTTGTTTAAATACAATCTCAATTCTAGAAAGACATTATAAATCGAGTTCAACGTTCAGAATGTTCATGCTGTTGAAGTTTGTGAAGTCATTAATTCAATCTATCGCACACTCCGTTACTGCGACTGCAATATGGTCAACCTTACAAAAGCTTTAAGCAAATTCAAACTATCTGTTGAATTAATTTTGAGTTCTACAATACATTCCGTTGCAGAGGAAAACATTGACGTCTTTATCACCAAGCCTAATGACCTACTAAGCAACAAAATACTAATTGTTGTAGAAATATTAATTATTACTGATACATACACTTTAAGATGCCGGAGTGGAATTTAGCCAACTTTCCATTGTTTTATTTTGGACATGGTAACCTAACTGAAACAATTTACCTTTCTTCGTTGTTTTGTGTCGTAGTCTTATCAGTTTGAAAAATACAAACAAAAACTCTCATAACTATAATTATTTAGGAAACCTAGGACAAAAAGGATTGTCGTAACTGTTTCCAAGTTCCGTTTAGTGTGATTATTTCATAAATAAGCAGTGTAAGTTAGACATTAGCATACTTTAGCCATAAAATAATTTTACACATACAATAATCATTATTATTTACCTAGCTATTTCGGCTTCAGTAGCAGCTGCTATGATGCAGCGACTTGTTTTAGCTATAGTTAAGACATCATACATCTTATTTGTAATTTGAAAGAGTTATACTTCTCTCTATGTTATACAAATGTGCACATCTTCAGTTGACTTGAACTTGACTCATAAGTTACACGAAACACGACAAGAATTCCCTATTCGGCAAATTCTTGATTTGACCACACTACTATAAATACATGGATCCGAAAGCTACTCAATTTCTTAAGCTTGTAGCTTGTTTGAAATATGATTCTATTTAAACTATGTGATTTAAAATTTAGCTGTAATTTCAGTGTCTTCATTTGCACGTACAAATCTCAGGAAAAATATTATACATTTGCTATATAAATACAGGCAATGTTTGAACGTTCAATTTAAATGTTCCTTTGTTTCAGGGCTCATGTGAGATGTGAATATACCACAAATTAACTAATTTTGCAAAGAATAAACTCTGCAATAATAACACACAATGTAACAGTCAATCTTGGTTTATAAATCAGTGATTATAATTATAAGGCTTCGGTTTCGTAATTACGCATTATGATTATTACCTATGCAATTAATGCACAACTTTTTGACACCAACTGCAACATTAAATTTAGGCAGATAGATATAGGCGAGGTAAGTAGGTATTTACATTGGTAAGCAAAAGGTAAATACCAACTAAATTATGTTTATAACTGCCGTTGGAAGATACACTGATACAAATGTGCTCATTCATTTCTGTATCACTTTAAAATTTGTATGGTCGATCACTGTGATTATCTCATATACCGTTGATTTCGGACAAGTGCTACCTCTATGTACTTTAATAAATTACAATTATAACTATACGCACATCTGTACTAGGATTTTACAAGTTATTATCAAATTATATATTAATCATGTGTTACATTCAATTATCATTTGTCTCAAAAAATCCCTTACTTACAAAGTTTGGTTCTATTACTCACTCAAAAATATATCTTTAATCTCTAATAGTATTCAAATATTTATTACATATTATCTATGGAGAAACAGGTAATTTCATTGGTGGATGGTAAAAGAAAAATCAGCATTAAGAACTAAAATTCAATAAAAATATAATTTACACCACCCAAGCAAGTCGTTAAATGCTTCTGCGCATATCTGCAACATTAAAATTTTTAGACAATTATTACAATAAAATATTAAAATGCTTGTTATTTACATAAATGGCAATGAACTCATGATTTGTTTCCGTTGCTAACTTGGATCTGATGGTAACTATGTTTAATTTGTAGTTTCGACGATTTCTTGAGCTGCTAATATTAGCTTTCATGTAATTTTAAAATGATTTATCCCACTTATTTCAAAAACAGATTTGTGACTATCTTTTAATACTTTGTAAAAATATTCTTATTTTGTGAAGGAATTTGTTTAGTTTAAAATCTGTGGTTAAAAACAGTGTCGTTTCAATTTAACGACATTTAAATCAAACTAGTGCTTTAATTCACTAACAGCATTAAAAGTAGAAAATGATTGCAAATTTGCAATTAAACTCAACTAGCAGCATGGAATTTAAGCACCACAATTTGTAGCCGATGTAGTGGCACACGGCAAAAAAATCAATCATTTGCAATTAAAGAGGTCAACAAATCATGAGATCAGGCTCACAGGTAATAATACACCACAATCGGTAAATTTGCTGGATAAATAATTTATACTCAAACACAACTTCGAGGCTCGACAGCCATTCAATTAAAGAAGGGAAACGAGCATAAAGAAAATCCCAACTAAAGAAATGAGTAAGCGTGTAAAACAGCGATACCGGAAACAGAAAATACCAACCTCCTTAGTGATCAAGAAACGAAGAGCAAATAAAACCAAGTCTTGTTCAAAATTACTGTTTTCGATAGGAAAGATGTTGAAATTATAATATTAGTACCTGATAAATAGATAGGTCGATTCTGATTTAAAACATAAGCTGCTATAACTTGATAACGTTAAATGAATGATCTTAAACCTGCGAAACAAGATATAAGACTACTGCTTTCCTCAAATTTGTTCACAAATCATTAATTAAGTAATGGACGGGGACAAGAATCCTATTTTTGATGAACACACCGAAAAATAAATTATCTCAATCTCTAAACCAATTATTAGTAGAAACTGATGACATTTGCAGGACGATAACACGAGATACTATAACTAAACAAGATCCCAAGTTCAATAAGACAGTCTCAAATGTAAAGGTTACATATCAACAAGAGACACTGCCTATTCATACAGTAGTGCAATAGTGCTTGGTAATACACGTAAAATACAACTAGGATGCTAGATAAATAATGACTTATGCACAATTTAACATTTATATGACTCTGAAGGACCCCCCACAATCGGCACTACAGATTTTAACAATTCTTGGAGTTGAGTCTGATTCAACTGTGTGACGTTTCTCATGTTTTTGAAGTACGCTCCTACACTTTGGGTCCTCACTGATACTTACAATTTGTCAGCACGATAAAAGACGCTGCTATGGGAAAAATTTTCGGTCAAAGTTTTCATTCACTGAGCGGGTACCGAATGAGGGAGTACAAAATGCTTACGCACGCAAATATTTGCTCTAGTATGCGGGTGACGCAGTAGAAGTTGTAGTTGTTTTATTTACACTTCTGTCTCCTTGGGCAATTTCTCCAGCTCTCCAAGAAATGTACTTCAAGTAGGCATCGCATCCATAAATGAGCATAGCCACATAGCCAAAGAACTGCAATGAATGTTAAGGACACTTAATACTTGGGTATTATAGCACATTTAAATTATAAACGATTGCTAAAATTTGTTCTGAAATAGCACCATAAATATAAAGCTTCAGTTTTTGAACAAAAGTCAATTACGTATTCATAGAACACTTACAGCAGCAGCAGCAAAAGCTGAATCATGACCACCGTGAGAAGCGCAAGTGGTTGCAGCCGTGAAGTAGAAAAATGTCCACAGTGCACAGTAAACCCACTCCTACAAAAATTAATTTCGATTTACAACGAAGCACTTATGATTAAACGTAAATAATAACCGATCACTTGGTAATATTTTTTTCAATATGCAGTATATTTTGCTTACAACCAACAACCACGGGATAAAATATAATTTCTCGATCACGTGGAACAGAAAGAAGGCGAAAAGAATCAATGTGATGAACAGCCCACCCATGGCCACAAAACTAAACCAATTTGCAGCATTCCAATACGAATATTTCGCAACAGCTACACAAATAAACCCGATGAGATTTAGGACCTGTGAAAACAGTAAATCAGATTATTAGAATATGTTTCCTGACACAAACATATTTTGACGACACGATTAAGTTTATATTTAACAAATTTTAACAACGAACTTCCCCATAAGGATTAGAACAACAAGTGCACAAACTCTCGAGATAATCAAACAACTAACCATTTGGGCACATTTTAAAGTGCCAGGTAAACTTCTCGTGTATGTCGGATCGAATCGAAGAGTGGTGACTACCGAAGTCGTAGTCGTAGTAGTAGTTGTATGTGTGGCTGGAAAACCTGTTTCCGGATCCATAATCTGTTTTCTTGAATTGTCTTCTTTCAGCAAAGAAACTAAAACCCTGATTCACAGGCTTATTATTCAGTAAATACTCGGTGATAGGAACACTAGCTTGACGTAATCCACTAGGGACAGTTGACGGTTGACGGTAGGAACCACAGATTTAATAGCTGAAATCGGAATAACCAAATTACTACAATTAATGCCAAATGAAAAACCACACACGTTTTATTCGAATAAAACTACACTAACAAAATTCCTTCTCTAAGAAAAAATGTTTCAAATTAACCTCAACCGAACAACCACCAAGACATCAGATGTGGTTAAATTATGTACGACAAGACACTATAGAGTCTCTTTTGAAAATTACAACAAGAAACCACTAACAACTTAAGCTTTACTAATAATATAAACCCACAAAAGGCGTCCAGAATTACAGAAAGCGGGACTAAAACATAAAACATGAGTAGGTATATAATTTTTAATACAAATAAATTAGCAGTCTACTTCATCGTACAAGTAACAAGTAAGAAAACCAAATAACACATCATACACAGACCAACTGATTCTTTACAGCAACGACAGCAAGTCCGACGTCAAAATTTATAATGGAATTCACAAATAGACACAACCACAACCCAACACAACAATTGTAACGATTCTTTTGCTCCCTTCCTAAATAACTTCTACTACTAACAAATATTTCCACGATGATAACGATTGTCTGTGCTTAACGTAACATCAATTGAAAAAATTACCTAACAATTTTATGAATAAACCAACTAAACTCTCACAGATGGAAATGCAACAATACAAAGTATTGTGTTGGATTCGGATGAGTTCACGACTTTTAATAGGGTTATGTTCATCTATTCTAATTTCCACACTAAAAATAAATTTGCCCTATAAATACTGAACTCGGGCAGACAAATTCATATATACAAACAATATATCCAAGTAGGTAATTATACTACAAGATACACTGTCACCGAACTAACTTTTGCTCCTTGTACTCTCAAGTCTGTAGACCGTAGAATATTATTATTATTGTACAAACAGGCACACAGGCAGGACACTTAGGACAGGACCAGGACCAGGACCAGAACCAGGGCAGGAATCATAACAAAAAAAAACAAACAGTAAAAAGACAGAGAATAATAATATGACAAAAGTAAAGTAGGCACTGGCACTAACACTAACTGGCAACTCCACTTTTACTATCACCTCCAATAACAACAACTCCACTAACTACCAAACCACCCACCACTTCCACTATAGGGCTAACTGGCTAACAACAAACATACTATTGAAGGGAACAAACGAATTAAATTCAAAAATATTTCAAGATAATGATTAACTACTGACACTTACTAAACTCTAAATTTGAAATTGAAAGTGAAAACATGAATTATCTATTAAACAATTAAAGGAACCATCTAACATCTAACTTTTTGGGCGACTCAATTGAATCAAGAGTTAAAGAAGAGTTAGTTAGTTTGTCGTAATTTGATAGCCTCACCTTATAAGATATAGAAGATTTTTTTCTTTACTCAACGCACTACACACAAGTACTTACACTTACTTGTCTTCCGTCAAGATAAGCCCAGAGAGAGAGGAGCGCTGAATTGAATTTGTTCACTGTTAAGTATAGACCACTAAGTAGCTAAATAACAGTAGTTTAACTAGTCTTGTACAAAGTACACGTAATAGAATGTAGGTACATTACTGGCCAGAGAAAGATATTTCCCAAGCTACATTCAACACTCACATCCAACTACAAGTACAGCAAAAAGGGTTATGGTTATACACTAACTATTTCTATGTATATTATTATTATCTGTATGCTTATGCTACTTTGAGTACGTAATACACTTGGACTATTATGTTACGAGTACTGCTCAACTTCTCACATCACATCACACTACCCCACCTCAACTCGTTCGTACTGTACACTTTATTATTGACGTAGTGTACAAGAGTACAAGTGTGACTGTGACTACATTTACGTTCCATGCAACCAAGATTTATTTAGTGACAGTATGTACATACAAACTTCCTGCTTCTTCTTGGGCTAGGCCCACTTCATCTCATCTCATCGCATTGCATCGCATCGGGCCTCTTTTCGGAGTCTGGTCTGGTCTGGGACCCCAAAAATCCTATGTTTCCACGTGTATCCCTAGGGTCTCGCTATGCTCAAAAATACACAGAAACAGAATTGATATAATAGGAACAGGGTTCGACTTTCGACTTGGAATGGAATTCAAAATGACTATATAGGTATAGTTACCTACCGTATTTGATAGGTTAATTTCCCCGGCGATTAAGTACCTACATATTTTTGCCTATGCCGACCCCGGCGCTTATTAGGAAAACGATCACGGTAAAAAGGCATAACAAAAGAAAACGGACGTGTTCAAATGGGGTGAAATAAAAAAGTGCAAAATACAAAAATTGAACGTTTTCAAAAAAGGCAAAACAAAAAATCGCACGCTTTCAAAAAGTGTAACACAGAACAAAATTGAGCGTTTTCAAAAAAGCAAAAATAAAAAAAATAGGTTTTCAAAAAGAGCAAAATAAAAAAACACGTTTTCAAAAGGTATAAAATAAAATTCACGGTTTCAAAAGGTACAGATTAAAAATAAAATTCACGGTTTCAAAAGGTACAGATTAAAAATAAAATTAACGGTTTCAAAAGGTACAGATTAAAAATAATATTGACGTTGTCTTAGTCGGAACAAGGAAAAATAGACGTTTTCAAACAGCAGCGATTAATCGAGCACGGCAAATATTCAAGTCCCGGTTATTAATCGATCAAATACGGTACATAATTAAATAAAGTACTTGTCGTACCTACATGTTCTGTACTGTAATGTGTTTTGTATCCCACATATTAAACGAGAAGTCTTCATCCTACTCCTCTTGGAACTTGGAAGATGCAAACTCCAAGATCTGCTAAAAAGTAATTACTTGACACGCAATAGTTTGCACCTTGTGCCATGATATACCTTAGATCCAACTACATATAATTCATTGTCTCCTTCACTCTTTCCATATTCACTCTTGAGTCTTGGGTCTTGGATATGGGCAATGGTAATCCATTGCAATGCAATGCAATGTAATGCAATATAATGTAATGTGATGTGATGTAATATAGTGTAATGGAAGTGGTCCCAAATATCGTCGTCATGCTTTTCAAGGGGGGATAGGGGGTCAAGATGAACGTACAACCGACACCGTGATTGCGGATACTGATCTGATGCCTATAGGAAAAAGAAGAGGCAGTGACTTTGACTTAACATCATTTGTGTAGTTGCCCAAAACACGTAGATGTACCTAGTATCAAATAAACTGTATTTAACTGCAGCCTAGAATCTAAATTACTAGCTAGACTACTAGTTAATATATACTAGATTAGATATAGATATATGCAAAATTGTTCAAGCTCGGAAAAGTCATACCAGCAGTTTCGTCTGGCAGTTGAACTTTATTACGAGTCACTGAAAATACTTTGGGATAAACCGCACCGTAGAGGCTTCTCTAATAGCATTAGTACCCACGGCCTGTGCTTTCTACGTTTTGTTGTAACACTTGATTTATATTTTTAGCATTTGGCTGGGGACTCTGAGTTACATTTTATTACCAGCTTTTTAGCTTTTGGGAGGTTCCCTGACTTCTGACTCCGAGCCCGAATCCGAGTCCGACTGACTATCTTGAGCTAGTGAACCTTCTCGGTTATATTACCAACCAATTTACTATACTTACAATTAGTTACACAACCACGTAAACAGAAAAACTTAAATACGGAATTATGTTTTTGAAATATACGCACTCCAAAACTCACACAAGTTGAGTTAACTAACGTTGATCTATAGAGTAATTAGAGTATAGGACTCTACATAATAGGATCGACGGTAAAGTCTCATTTCATGTTTACGAATTATTCCCAACAACACGTACATATGCACTAATTATAGCTAATTTCGTTCCCTTGTCAGTTTGCGTTTTCAATTAGCCTGGACTTATGAATAATTAGTTTCCTTTCTTTGCGAAATACGTAAATTGCTACTGAAGGGGCATTGCAAAACTTTTTAGAGAATGTCGAAACGCGAACGTCATGGTTTATACTGCTATAATTTTAGTTTTTGTATAAATTGCAGTTTCAGCGGAAATTGGATGCAGGTACCTCATCAACTCAGGGTCACTTAATGCTACGTGGCAATTGACCCAAATACTATTTAATCGACATTATATGCGCTGCGATTATTAATTCTACAAAGCTTATGATGGTAGATTTAACATTATCTTATCCGATCAGTTACTAATCCAAAATATTCAACCAAATTGCCTGCAATAAAATTAAAAAAGGTATAATTACAAGACTGCCAAAATATGATAACGTTGGTCGTGTAGATACAGCTAATTTTACTAGATATCAGATTGCTCCAGCTCCCCCGACCTGAGTAAGAAGTATTTGGATTTCGAGCTTACATACATCGTGCCTGAAGGGAAATAATATTTTAAACACTCGTTACTTTGTCGCACAAACAAGAAGATGATGTAAAAATAAAAGCTGTATAGTAATGAATGGCGGCAGTTAATTAGGTCCATCAATTAATCTAATTTTATCATTTATGCACACCCACCGTGAAGTACACATGTTAATATTTTTACATTATGATCTGCGGGCAATCACAAAGAGGGTATGATTCTATTCACATTGTATGAAAATGAAAGACTGTTGTTTGTTGTGATTATATGGAACTGGGGGGTATATACCAATGGGTGCAAATAATCCGATGGGATTTTATACGAAGCTTTTTCAACGTACTGAGGTGTACATCTACTTTAATCAAATTGTACAAACGGGTGCGCAATAACTAAACTAAAAATTGTTCATATGACAGTGATTTGAATCCTAGACGTATCATAAACACATATTGGTCAGTGAGATGTAATGAAGATGAATTTCAGATTGATTTCTCCTTGTTGATTATTCTCAACACCCTGAGATGTGGCTGTAATAATAGGATCAACTGCTCGGCATTTCAAGCTAGTTTCTTATTGAAAAGGTAGAGTGTACTTCCGGTTATTAATATGAGAATGAAACTAACAATAGACTATTAACCAACCTAAATAAAGAGAGCTCTTTAATGCTTTTTGAAATCGCATTTTTGGTAGTACGTAATGCGTTTTTTGAGTCCAAAAATGCTGAAGTACTTTTTTAACCCATGCTAAAATGAAGCCATTTTGAGTATTTCGAAGTCATTTGAAAAATAATTTAAAATTTAGGCTTACGGAAGCTACAATTTTTTCAAAAAAAATTCAAAAGGTTATTTCAGGAAAATAAAATCTTAAACCGTGAAAATGTGACTCAAAATGCTAACAAATGCTTTTTCGGCTCAAAAATGCTAAATAAAGCTTTTTTGGAGTTCAAAATGCTTTTAATACTTTTTATGCTTCTCAAAAAAAATTCGTATTTCTGGTTCAGTAGCGGAACCAGGAATTTTTTAAGCGCAGGCCAAATTGCTTAAGTCGATTATATCTAGTGTAAGTTTCTGTATAAAGTAATACATACCTAGTAGTTTTTTTTTCTCGTGTGGGCTTTGATAAAACTTGATATCACCCAGCGTAAAATTTAAAGAGACAAATGTCAATTACCGTGAAACTTCTAATTATAGCCCCTTCTAATGTAAATATTAACTGGTCTCCACGGTCATCGTAATGCTTAAGCATAGGATTTGACCCGGCTAACAAAGGAGGCAGGGTATATTTAGAGGAAGGCTATAAAAACAAGTTTTACGGTATTTAAAAAACGCACCTTTTCCGTGTAAATTAAAAACAAAGGCGTTGTTTTCGTGTAGATTTTAAAAAAACTTGCCTCATTTTCGTATAAATTAAAAAAACTGCGTCATTGTCATGTAAATTTTAAAAAACTGCGTCTTTTTTTTTACAAATCTGAAGAAGGTTGTGTATTCTTAAAAACCCTGCGTAGGCCTAGGCCTATGTGGCCTACTCCTAGTTACGCTACTGTTCTGGTCTAAGTAGGTTTTCAAAAACTTAAAAAAGTGGCGACCACCATACAAATGCTCTGAAATGCTTTTCATGCTTTTAATGCTTCCTGGTCGCTGTAATTATTAGTCATTTTATTCTTTAACGTGTGTCATAATTTTTCTTCTTTAAACAACGGCACTTTTCAGCTCCGGTTATACGTTTCGGTTCCAGCGTCAATTGATTCAGCGTTAAGTAAATTAATAAGCAAAATGCCGCCCACTGGCTTCTCCGAACACATTCCTACAACCTACGTGACGACACAAAGCGGGGAACAGCAATTGTTGTGATGAAGCTGCCATCTTCATGCTTTCCATAAACTATGGGTAAATGAGTCGCAAAAATTTCATGTACATAACGGATGTCATCTTGTTTAGTAGGTGAACCATGGCTGGAATATACTATAGACAATAGACCATAAAATATAGCATAGACGCAATAATAAAGTTTCTAGCTGATTTCCGATCATAATCAAACAATTCAGCTGTCAACATTACATGTATGTACAGTGTTTGAACCTGGTTCATAGGATTTGTTGAGCTCTGAAGCCGGTGTTAGATTTTCGAAACTTCTTCCGGAGAAATATACAGGAGCACAGTAGGAGTCTGCACATAGTTGTTTGGTGTCGATTGTTGTTGATAATTTCGTAAGATCCAGTAGGAACTTTCGTTTCTCTGTAAGCAGTGGTCACTGACGTCGGTGACTTTTCTAAGTTCATTTGAGTTGGAAAAGGATCGTTTCTTGTTTTTAAATATTTGAAATACTTAGTTTTTTTGTCTATTACCATTACAAGCTAAATATTTTGACAATTTGGTTAAGTCATTATCATCTACGAGCATGGATCATTCAAACAAAAGTTACGTAGATGGTCAGCAGCATCATGTAGAAAATTTCGGTTATCATCAAACACGAGTACGTGCTCCACCAGCATGCTTCCCCGGGTCTGTAGGAGCTGGGTCAGGACCAGATCAAGTACAAACTGAATTCCAAAATTTCAACCATTCTTATCACGCTCATCCGCAGTAAGCTGATTCCAATTCAAACACCATTTAATTTGAATACACGATAAAATAACTATTGCTGTCGATAATGGCAAAATGATAGAGCTCAGCTGTTGACTATTACGAATTACGAATTACGAGTATCGGGTTGACAATTTGCTCGACAAATTGAAAATCAGCTACAGGCTACAGCGCTCATGCCTCTTAGGGAATGCTTGACAATAAATGAATCGTTTGCTTTAGTAATAAGTTGAAGACAGGACTGCTAAACCAAATTTGAATTTTGAATGTGTGCTTATAATTATTTATTACTCTTGAAGACGTACCCGTTCCCCGTACAGAATTCATCGAGGTAATCCTCGTATAGCTCCCTGGATGAGACCGTCTAGGTTTGGCAATCCGAATCAGAGTCAGCCTTTGTATAGCGACAATTACGGTAGCCCACGAAGTTTCCATCCTCGAGGGGGAAATTCCAGATATGGTCCAAGGGAAAATTCGGTTCACAGAATGGCTCACCCGTATGGGGGTGGCTACAGGAATGGAAGAAGATATGCAAGACCTCATACTCACAGTTACCATCAGCAACCACCAAATTCCCCATACTATAATAATAGTCATCCCAATAATTCAGTTCAAGAATATGTTCCTTATCCGTTTAGTGCTATTAGTACCTCTGAATTCCAACGTCTGACACATCATGGATCTAATCTAAATGGACCAGCTGGTGACGCGATGGGATCACCTCGTCCTAGTCATGGTTCTTATAATAATGACGCTTTGGCTCAGGCTTCTGATGCGGATTGTTCCACAGATTCATCCATCATTCCATACTGTCCGAATAACTTTAGAATGGTTATGGCGATTGAGTCAGCGAACTCAATGGCTGAAAATTCCTGTAATAACGACCAAGAAAGACCTTCCAGTGTTTTGTCTTCCTCGTCGAGTACTGACAAAACAAGAAGTCGAAGAGCAAGCACTGAATCATCGGATGGAAGTTTGTCTTCAGTTTCTCTTTCATCCGAAACTGACTCTTCGTCCGACGCATTTAGTATAGAAGAATTCGGGTATGATAATTAAAACAGCATTTTTATGTACTGCATACTGCATGACTTTGGGGTCCTTCCGTCTTTGTTTTGGTAATTTTTAAGGTGTTTTATTTTATACTATGTATATTCAGCGATTCTACGTTTGAAGCAGAGGGAGAGAAACCCAGCATTGACAATGACAATGCTCTCCTGGATGCCACCTATAATACAGTTGGCATGGAAGAGTACCTTGGCACTGAAGAACCTATAGATTTCAAAGAATATGGTGATAATGCACCTGCGTATATCACCGATGAGCAGGAATTTATCATGGCATACGTGGAGGCTAAGTCTTGTAACGTGATTGATGCCAAAGGGAACACAAGCATGGATGAAATTTCGTGCTATGGTGTCTGGTTTGGTAGGAATAATAAGAGGTATATTATTTCTTATGCGATTTAAATTTCATTTTGCGGTATTAAATTATTGAACCTACCATGAACCTAAATTATTTCAGAATTCGGTGATTGTTAAATAAATTTCCGCATTTATTTTAAAGTTTTGGGTGATCTGAACTATTTCTATTGCCTTTTCTGTAATGTTCACGGAAGAACGGTGCTTGTAACTTGCTAGTTCATTAATAACTCTATTTAAATGACCATGCGAACAAAGAAATCTGCACTTGATTTTATAGAAATGCCCTTGAAGAAGTCCCGCCTACTTATAATATGGAACGAAGAAAGAGTGGATACATTTTGGGAGTCATCAAAGCCTTGTCTATTGTTAAAGATGAAGGTAGACATCGTGGACGCTTTGATACTTTCTGTCTTACGCTATCTTGTCATTACTACTTAAAAGGTTAATTATTCTGGTTCTTGGCTATCAAAATTGTTTTTGTCGCAGGTGGTTATAACCGCCTTCACTTGGTCATGGGTTCACCGTTCGTTATGGAGAATTTAAATGGATGGGTGAAGAATCTGAAAAATTCTAGTGCAACGTCAACTAACTGGACTGAATGGAAACATTTCAATGAAATCATCCAGTTGTTAGCAGCAATTGATGGAATGGTTTTAAAATTCGTGAGCAGATTTTCTTGTTTACAGCTGCATGCAAAACAGAGCTTACTGTCATGTAATGTACTGACCAGTTAATTATTACACTCAGTTTCATGCAATTGATGCCTTCATAAACTTAAGTTGTTATTGTGTCTGTTAACCTGTAGTCGTTGGCTCATCCACGAGATAATGGATATAAAGAATGCAAACTGTGTGTTTCAAGTTATCACGAAGAGTTGAAGCAAATGCGGCTACAGCAGTCGGGAACTGTGGCTTAAGTTAGTTAGATGTCATTCTGGTCATAATATTTCTGACAAGTGATTACCATGAACGTTTTTATATCATCTTGTCTCTTCTGCATTTCATCCAGTTAAATTATTACTTACTCTTGTGCATGTGTTTTTAAGTTACCTGACGCATCAAAGTTCACTTTTACAGTTCGAAATAAACCTGTGACTTTTTGGAAAAATGTAAGTTTAGCACAAAATATATCCACATGGTATTCGTGGATCCTGTTTTATATCTAATAAAGTAATAATAGTGTAGAATACTTAGCAAAATGCCTGCGAATGTTTCTCTGATTAGTACAACTATTAACTTTAACGTATGCTACCTCTGCAGAAATTATTTTTGAATTTCTTTAACAACACCAAGTAATAATAAAAATGCGACAATAATAGGGTTATGCAGAGTAGCTCATAATCACTTATGTAATAATAATTTTCATAAGTCTAAACAAAATAACCTATATTTACGAAGTTAATCTCAAATATCATAAATGCTCTGTGAATGATGTATGTATTTTGTTTTTGTGTTCTTACTGTGTCCTAATGGCAAGCATTATAGTAACTTCAGTTATTAATAAATTTTTACTTCCTTTCTCAACACATCTGGTAAACTTCTATTTTGTTCGTTTGCACGTTTTATTAAGGGTGGTATTGAATCCGCTGAACTTAACTGCTGCTTTGGCTTTTGTGGTGTTGAAGGTATAGGCCTGTCTTGCAGATAATCCTCCTGCTTAAGTCCCTAACGCAACGGTTTCAAAACCTCGCTATTGTATCTCAAGACAACCCAATGCATTCAAATGAAGTTTACAAGTAAGCTCAAGTTATCTGTAAGTCATCATTATCCTTGAGAGGTCTCCGTCTTGGCTCAAAATGTTCCTCACATCGAATTAATACTGATCCTTATATTATTAGAAATCTCTTAAATGTGGACTATAGGTAGTCCGTAGATATAAAAGCGAGTGATACCATACCTCTTGACACGCGCCAGATGCTGAATTATTTCACGCTATTTGTTCATTTAAAATATTTTTCTTCCTCTAATCGACCCCTCGTTTAATTATCTACCAATTTTGAATCTTATATTAACTTGCATTAATAATTTAAAAATAGTAGTGGGGTAGTGGATAGCAAATTTCGAAAATGCATGATTTTCACTGGTGAGTCCTGCTCTTTGGCAGGATTTCGCACTAGCTATTCAATTAAAAAT